>AWOL01S0053223.1:133200-149215 GCA_000715115.1 Nicotiana otophora
GGGGGGGGGGTAACAATTAAGGTGGTTGGAACAATAATCAAGGCAATCGGGGGTCAGGATTTCAAAGGCCCCTGATGTATCAACAATCGAGCAACCCGCTTCCATATCTTTGCCATGGCCCAAGTTCTTCAATAAATGAGATAGGGTGTATTGATAACATGTTCAGGAAAATGATGGAAAAGAATACCGATTCGGATGCCGACTTACCTCACATAACACATTGATCCGCAACTTAGAAGTTTAAATGGAAAAAATCTCTCAAGATCTAAATTCTCTTCCTAAGGGGGCGCTATCAACTAACATGGTGGTAAACCCAAAGGGTAGGAATAACACGGGACATACCGTGTTCATTACTACAAGAAATGGATGTAACGACCCGGCCGGTCATTTTGAGAATGTAAGTCCCGTTCGGCGGAATAAGGCCCTGAGCAACTTTGTATTATGTGTATTGACTTGCGTGCGTGGTTGAATTTATTACTAGATGATTCGGAGTGAGTTTGGAATACTTAGTCCCTAAAACAGAAGCTTGAGCCTTAGGATTTTGACCATAGTTGGAACTGTATGAAGAAGACTCCAAAAAGGAGTTTCGTCAGTTCTGTTAGTTCCGTTGGGTAATTATGGACTTGGGACCATGTCCGGGTTGTGTTTTGGAGGTCTGTAGCTTATTTAGGCTTCAAATGGCGAAAGTCAAAATTTTGGAGATTTTGACCGGCTGTGGACTTTTTGATATCGATGTCGGAATCCAATTCCGGAAGTTGGAGTAGGTTTGTAATGTTGAATATTACTTGTCGGCAAAATTTGGGGTCAATCAGACGTGGTTTGGTAGGTTTTGACATCGGTTGTAGAAATTTGAAGTTACAAATAAGCTTGAATTGGAGGGTGATTTATGTTTTTAGCATTGTTTGATGTGATTTGAGGGCTCGACTGAGTCCGTATGGTGATTTAGAACTAGTTTGTATGTTTGGTTGAGGTCCCAAGGGCCTTGGGCATGTTTCAGATTCTTAACGGATTGAGTTTTGGACTTACGCAATTGCTGAAGCTATATGAGTTTTGGTGTTTTCGCACTTGTAGTGGGAAGACCGCAGGTGTGGGAAGACCGCAGGTGCGGGACCACAAGTGCAAAATGGAAAGCATAGAAGCGGAGAGGAGAGGAGCTGCCTAGGGTCGCAGATGCGGCACCTCCTTCGCACCTGAGCCCGCAGAAGCGCTCATCGACCCGCAGGAGCGGAAGAAGACCGCAGAAGCGGACATGGGTCTACAGGTGTGCACACGTAGGTGCGACCCTTAGATCGCAGAAACGGACGCTGAGTTTTTAAGTGGAATCCTCACCCGCTATGGTAATTCTGCAGGTGTGATGATACATGTGCGATTCTTGGCCAGCTAGTGCAAAATCGCTAGGCAGAAAAAGGGCTAAGTGCGAGTGTTTGATTTCATTCTCCATTTTTGGACCAAGAGAGCTCGAATTGAGGCAAAAGTTTGAGGGATTTTTAGAGAAAGCTTGTGGGTAAAGATCCTTAACTCTTTTATGGTTATATCTCATTAATCTATAGTTGATTCCACCCTTTAATTAAGGATATGAGTTGGAAATTGGGTAAACATTGTAGAAACTTCCTATACTAAGTTTTTTAGATTTGGAAGGCGATTTGAGGTAGGATTTGAGTTATTCGTGTATGGTTGGACTCGGGAGTCATTGGGTGTTCGTATTTTGTGACTTTTACCCGATTCCGAGAAGTGGTCCCAGGGAGACCTTTTGGGGCATTTTTCTAAATTCTTGCTTTAGCTTTGATTTCATTTATTATATTAGTTTCTTATAGTTGTATTTATGGTATGTAATTAGTTTTGGCTAAATTTGGGCCATTCGGAGTTGGAAATTCATGGAAAGGGCATTGTTACCGATTGATTGAGCTTGGTTCGAGGTAAGTATCTTGCCTAACCTTATATGGGGGAACTACCCCTTAGGATTTGAGTCTTATATGTTGATTGTAGTCCGTGTACGTGATGTGATGAGTACGTGCTCAGACTTATTTGTTGAAATTGGCTTTTGGGGTTCCTAGGTCCTAGCATTCATTGACTATGCAGTTGTACTTGTTATGATTACGTTCCTTAATTACTAGTTTCACCTTTACCTATTTAATTAGAATCAATTGCTTCATGATCCATTCTTATTGTTTACTTGAATCATATATGCCTTAATTGAAATTATTATCTCTTCCATTACAATGTTATCTTTTCCCTAACTGCGTATCTTTATTTGAAGTTGTAGTTGTCCCTTTGTTTTGTAAATGTTCACCCTTAATTGAGGTTATGGTGATTTTGCTCGCTGCCCACTTTTATTTGAATTGGTTGTATCTCTTCCGTAATAGTCCAAACTTAAAAGAAGCTTAGATATCCTATGACTTAGTGGACTTGCCCTTATTCAGAATTATTTGACTCGTGTTAGTTTCTTGTTGTTGAACCGTACATTGTGCGACCATTGTTACATATTGTTTCTTTCCCTATTGAGTTGTTCTTATTATGCCTAGTATTCTTTATTATGGTTACTCCTTGTGAACTTGTTCTACCGTCCTTGTGATCGAAGGTTCTTGAGTTGATTTACTTGCCGTACTTTATATTATTGTCATTGTTACTGTGGTACTTGTTGTGGTGATGCACGAGGTTTCTGCCGTGCGGTTTTTGTCATTTTGATGCACGAGGTTTCTGCCGTACGGTTGTTGATATAGGGTTCCACTAGGTCTCTGTCGTGCTTTTGTTACTATTGATATTTGCACATGCGGTGTGACAAGGCGGGATATATATATATCCCGCCTTGTCACACCGCATGTGCAAATATCAATAGTAACAAAAGCACGACAGAGACCTAGTGGAACCCTATATCAACAACCGTACGGCAGAAACCTCGTGCATCAAAATGACAAAAACCGCACGGCAGAAACCTCGTGCATCACCACAACAAGTACCACAGTAACAATGACAATAATATAAAGTACGGCAAGTAAATCAACTCAAGAACCTTCGATCACAAGGACGGTAGAACAAGTTCACAAGGAGTAACCATAATAAAGAATACTAGGCATAATAAGAACAACTCAATAGGGAAAGAAACAATATGTAACAATGGTCGCACAATGTACGGTTCAACAACAAGAAACTAACACGAGTCAAATAATTCTGAATAAGGGCAAGTCCACTAAGTCATAGGATATCTAAGCTTCTTTTAAGTTTGGACTATTACGGAAGAGATACAACCAATTCAAATAAAAGTGGGCAGCGAGCAAAATCACCATAACCTCAATTAAGGGTGAACATTTACAAAACAAAGGGACAACTACAACTTCAAATAAAGATACGCAGTTAGGGAAAAGATAACATTGTAATGGAAGAGATAATAATTTCAATTAAGGCATATATGATTCAAGTAAACAATAAGAATGGATCATGAAGCAATTGATTCTAATTAAATAGGTAAAGGTGAAACTAGTAATTAAGGAACGTAATCATAACAAGTACAACTGCATAGTCAATGAATGCTAGGACCTAGGAACCCCAAAAGCCAATTTCAACAAATAAGTCTGAGCACGTACTCATCACATCACGTACACGGACTACAATCAACATATAAGACTCAAATCCTAAGGGGTAGTTCCCCCATATAAGGTTAGGCAAGATACTTACCTCGAACCAAGCTCAATCAATCGGTAACAATGCCCTTTCCATGAATTTCCAACTCCGAATGGCCCAAATTTAGCCAAAACTAATTACATACCATAAATACAACTATAAGAAACTAATATAATAAATGAAATCAAAGCTAAAGCAAGAATTTAGAAAAATGCCCCAAAAGGTCTCCCTGGGACCACTTCTCGGAATCGGGTAAAAGTCACAAAATACGAACACCCAATGACTCCCGAGTCCAACCATACACGAATAACTCAAATCCTACCTCAAATCGCCTTCCAAATCTAAAAAACTTAGTATAGGAAGTTTCTACAATGTTTACCCAATTTCCAACTCATATCCTTAATTAAAGGGTGGAATCAACTATAGATTAATGAGATATAACCATAAAAGAGTTAAGGATCTTTACCCACAAGCTTTCTCTAAAAATCCCTCAAACTTTTGCCTCAATTCGAGCTCTCTTGGTCCAAAAATGGAGAATGAAATCAAACACTCGCACTTAGCCCTTTTTCTGCCTAGCGATTTTGCACTAGCTGGCCAAGAATCGCACATGTATCATCACACCTGCAGAATTACCATAGCGGGTGAGGATTCCACTTAAAAACTCAGCGTCCGTTTCTGCGATCTAAGGGTCGCACCTACGTGTGCACACCTGTAGACCCATGTCCGCTTCTGCGGTCTTCTTCCGCTCCTGCGGGTCGATGAGCGCTTCTGCGGGCTCAGGTGCGAAGGAGGTGCCGCATCTGCGACCCTAGGCAGCTCCTCTCCTCTCCGCTTCTATGCTTTCCATTTTGCACTTGTGGTCCCGCACCTGCGGTCTTCCCACACCTGCGGTCTTCCCACTACAAGTGCGAAAACACCAAAACTCATATAGCTTCAGCAATTGCGTAAGTCCAAAACTCAATCCGTTAAGAATCTGAAACATGCCCAAGGNAAACATGATTATGCATGTGTGGAGAGACAAGGCGGGCATTCACTTTATTATTGCACACGTGGCTAGACAAGGTGGTCTATGTCAGGGATTGATTTGTGATGATTTGTGATGGCCTGGGGGAATTCTTGTTGTTGATATTTGTGTAGTGGTACACTTACCTGTGTGAGCTTTATCTTGTGAAAGCTGTGATAAAACATTCTACGTATTGTCCGTTCTTTTCCCTTATACTCACTAGCTGGTATGAACTATGTTAGGACACTTGCACAAGCATACATGTAGTTAAGCACTCTTATCGGATAAGAGGTTTTCTTGATATCGTTGAGTATAGATGTACACCGTTGCTTATTTGCCTTTTATGTGAGAATGTCTCTATTTGGCACGCGATTCGTCAATGCGGTTATGAGGTGTAATGAGGGCACAGGATGCCAAGTGTTAGGGTTCATGTATTGAGACCCGTGAGTTGTGAGTTGTTCGAGGTTCGGTACCTCATGGAGTTTGTTGACTAAAACCTGATATGAAAGCGGTCGTTGTTGCTTAGTTATTAATTGTCCTTGCTGTGTTTGTGATTTCGAATGTAGGTTGTGTTTACGTTCATGCTTCTGTGTCATTTATATTGTATTCCGCTGATACTTGTTGTTGTCGTTTCCTGTTGCAATCACTGTATTGGTAGTCATATCGAGTAGTCTTTATGTAGATATTATACTCTGTTGTTTCTATACTTATACTTTGTTTAGGTTATTTAGTCCAGTAGGTGTCTTGACTATTCCTCGTCACTACTCCATTGAGGTTGGTCTTGATACTTGCTGGGTACCACAGTGGTATACTCATGCTACATTTTTGCACATTTTTGTGCAGATCCAGGTATATCGAAGTCCGTTGAGCATTAGCTAGATGTGCAGATTACTGCTGTGGAGACTGAAGGTAAACCTGCCGCTGCGTTCGCAGGCTTCAGAGTCACCTCCCTATTTTGTATTCATACTGTTGTTACCTATTTCCAAACAATTGTATTTAGAAGTTGTAGCAAACTTTGTAGAGCTTATGATTTATACCACCGGTTTTGAGAATTGTAAATTTTATAGAGACTTCCATTTCAAAAATTGTCAGATGTTATTTAATTATTTTTATTATTCAGTAAATGTTAGGCTTACCTAGTCCCTAAGACTAGGTTCCATCACGATACCTAACAGAGGGAAAATTGGGTCGTGACAAGTTGGTATCAGACTCTAGTTGCATAGGTGTTACGACTCATAAGCGAGTTTAGTAGAATCTTGCAGATCGGTACAGAGACGTCTGTAATTATCTTCGAGAGGCTACAGAACTATTAGAACAGTTTCACTTCCTTCATTCCTATCGTGCGAGTTCATTGGTCTCGAAGGTTGAACTTTTATCATTCCATTCTCTCACAGATGGTGAGGACACGAGCTACAGTTGTTGATGACATTTCCCCCAGAGCAGATGTCTCTAGGGGCAGAGGCAGAGGCCGACGAGGAGCACGTGCCGCAGCTAGGGCACCTACTAGAGCAGCAGTTGAGGAGCTGCCAGTAATTCCAGTTGGGGGGCAGGTAACGTAGGTGCCTATTGTTACCCCCGGATTTCAGGAGACCTTAGCACATTTCATGATCATGTTTGGTACATTGGCTTAGGCGGGGTTGATTCTGCTTGTACCAGCTATTTCACTGACCTGGGGAGGAGCTCACACTCCCGCCGCCCACACTCCAGAGCAACGAGTTCATGTTGGTCACGTTCCAGGTGTCATGGCGACACAACTTGTGGTTCCAGTTCAGCGCGTGGTTAGGGCAACAACATTTGAGAAAGAACAACTTAGACTTGAGAGGTACAAGAAGTACCACCCTTCTACCTTCAGTAGATTGGCGACAGATGATGCCCAGGGTGTTATGGGGGAGTGTCACCGTATTCTCCACACTATGGTTATTGTGGAGACGAGTAGGGCTGCTTTTACTACATTCCAACTCAGGGGAGCGGCTTATCAGTGGTGGCGGGTGTATGAGTTGGGTAGCCCGGCCGAGTCAACTTCACTTACATGGGTTCAGTTTTTATAGATGTTCCTAAGAGAGTTTGTAACGCAGTCTGTTTGAGATGCATGACGCGCGCAGTTTGAGCAGCTGTGCCAGGGCACTATGTCAGTGTTAGAGTATGTTGTTAGATTCAGTGATTTGGCCAGACACGCATCTTCTTTGGTCGCTACAGTTAGAGAGCATGTACGTAGATTTATTGGGGGGCTCAGGCATGATATTCGGTTAAGCATGGCTCGGGAGTTAGAGTCGGATGTTTCGTTTCAGCTGGTGGTAGGGATCGCTCACCGAGTGGAGGGAATGTGGGATCATGAGAGAGAAGATAGGCAGGGTAGTGAGAGAGAGGACAAACGAGGTCAGGAGAGAGAGGACAGGGAGGAGAGGAGGACTTGTAGACTGGAGAGATCTACTAGTCCTTATTTTGGAGGCAGGGTAGGACATGGTGGAGGTTTTGTGGGTCAACTAGTTCAGTTTGTACTTCAGGCTTCGCACAGTGTTTCAGGTGCTCATGGGTCTCAGAATACCTGTACCGCACAGTTCCCACAGCCACGTCAGCAGAGAGATTCCTTCGAGTGTGGAGATACCATCCACAGGGTGAGAGCTTTTCCTATACTCTGGACATGTATGTCACAGTGGAGTATTCAGGCGAGTAGAGGGTGCCGAAGAGGGGAAGGCCCGGCCCGTTGACGTGTTTCATATAGTAGTCTTGAGGCCACTGCGCCAAATGATGTCATACAGGTATGCTTTTGATTTGTTACAAAGGGGAACCATTTGTATTTTGATTTGATTCTGCCTATCGAGGCGAGTTCCCTATTTGTTATCCACCTATGGGTGAGTTTGTGACCTAGTATTATGTTTATGTGTTTTCCCCTGTTGGGAGATTCTGTGAGTGATAGCCGTGTCTATCATTGTTCTAATTCATTATTGAAAGTTACGAGACTATAAGTGAATTCATGTTGTCTATTATGGCAGGTTTGATGTGATTCCTGAGTAATTTGGTTACGATTTGTGATTTGATACTCTACCGGGGTGAGAGTTCAGTAAGTGTTGTGATTTTATTGGCAGAGTTGAGTCAGTGGAATATTTCCATTGGTATGATGTTTATTCGGTGTTACATCCCATGTTTTCGTACGTGAAAGTACACCATAAGTAAATTGATGAAAGTTTGGAAATGAGATGTTACATTCCGCATTTTCGTACGTTAAAGTTTCATCGTAGGCTAATCGACGTAAGTTTGGGAAGGAAATTATTTTGAGATTATAAATATTATGCTATTTCAAACAAGTGATAAGTAAATTCGTGAAGGTGAGAGGGTAAGCGAATCAAAAAAAATAAGTTTCGTCGAAGTTTGGCAATTTGGGATAAAATACGGTTCGAGCTATAATACCCGGCAGTTAAGGACTAGTACCATACAAGGTACCACATGACCATGATAGTAAGGTGTATAAGGTGTGTTAAAAGTAAGTAGTATTTTAAGTAATTTGAGATAATTCTTAAACATGTGGGTAATTGGTTAATTATTGATTAGTGGGGAATTACCAAATTAATAAAGAAATTGTAATTATCTAAAACATTTGGGATAAATCTTGAACTTTAACGTGGCAGCAATATATGTTCTATTTGATGACTCTTAAGTCACTTTGAAAAGGTAGCAACATTTGAAGTAATACATACCGTATGTCATTTGGCTAAAGATTGTTATCAAGAAAGCCAAATGTTACGGCCATGATTATTTTCCTTGCTTGTAGTAAGCAAAAGTTCCTTTCCTAAGTAATGATCTTATTCATAAGCTTTAAAAATGAATGCTTATATTTGCTATGTTATGGATGAAGCTACGACAAATTCATACGAGATTTCATAAGGTAATAGCAATGGGATTTTGCGATTTTAAGGGAGTACGGTGCAATCTTTCTCAAGAATATCATACAGATTGTTTCCCAACTTTGATCCGCCTTTACGCGTTGTCGCAATCAACGGTGTTAAAGGGATTGTCAAAATAATCGGTTCAGGTATGTTAAGGCTAAGCCCTTCCTTCATTTTGACATGATCTTGTAATTACATGTGTTTGATAACGAGGCATAAAGAGAAGTTCATAGTCCCGAATTTATATACATTATCATAGTCTCATAAATTACAGTATTCCCCTTATCGAGATATCATATTTAATTGAGTATTGTCTTCTTCCAGTCAATAGAGTAGAGAGCCTATATATATAGTATTTGCATTACCATCGAGCTATAATCGATGGGCAGGCCCCTATCGGGCAGCCTCTGATCAGATGATAAGTTATATACCGATCCTACTATGGTCGAGCACCTATGAGCGAGCCCAGTTGGCCGAGATACAAAGCCTAGTATAGTCGAGCGCCTATGATCGAGCCTATACGGCAGAGCAATTATATATATACGGAGCCTTATAAGGCCGGACATCTACTTTACTTACTATATGGAGAGAGTTTAGTCAGTATCAGTAGGTAAGCATATCTTCAGATTATCTTTGACTCCCAGTTACTTACAGTTATTATATTATCAGTTCAGTTTCAGCTTTCAGTTATTTTGTTGCCTTACATACTCGGTACATTATTTCGTACTGACGTCCCTTTTGCCGGGGACGCTGCATTTCATGCGCGCAGGTTCAGACAGACAAACGGATAGACCTTCTCAGTAGGTGTTGCCCTAGTTCAGCTTGATCGGTAAGCTCCACATCCCTCGGAGTTGCCGGGTCTAGAGTTTTATGTACATCTTGTATATATATGTATATATATGTTATGGGTAGGTCGGGGCCCTGTTCCGATTACAGTACATCCATCAGTAGAGGTTTGTAGACATATCATGTTAGTTAGTGTAGTATGTTGGGCTAGTAGGCCTTGTATGTATATTTTGTTGGTTTGCCAGCTGTAGTAGTTATGACGGCCTTGTCGGCCCAACTGTATATTGATGTTTAGTTAGCATTCGCTAATTGTCTTGCAATGTGGCCCATGGCCAAAGTATGACATTATATGTTCAGAGTCCCTTAGTCGCAAGTTGGTACGCAATGATAGGTGAGGCACCGAGTGTCGGTCTCGTCCCCCAGGTTCGGGGCGTGACAAAAGTGGTATCAGAGCAATTCTATCCTAGGGAGTCTGCAAGCCATGTCTAGTAGAGTCTTGTTTATGGGTGTGTTGTGCACCACACTTATAAACAGGAGGCTACAGGGCATTTAGGTCTGTCACTCGTTATTCTTACTCTAGATCATGTAGTAGATCTCAATTGTAAGAATTCAAACTCCTAAACTCTTTGTTACTCGTAATAAGATGATACCTACAACCAAAAGACAGTTGTTAAGAGATTGCATGTGGTTTTGGGAGAGTGGAGTTAGAGGAACTCGATTTTGCATGATGCTTATGATGAGTAAATGTAAGGTCTACAGTAGATCATGTGTGTGCTAAGATGAGTAAGCTTCTCGATAAGGAACCTTAAGGCAAGAATATCTATCCACCCCTATGGTGACAACAATGAGAGATTCAGAAGGTAGATATAAGCTTCAACAAGTAAAAGGAGGAAGATGAGAAGGGTACGAGGTACAGGTTAATGAAGATTATCGGTATTTTCAACTCAGGCAGAAAAATATAGGCATTGTGAGTTACCTGTAACAGTAACGGAGGTATGTATAATTGGCCACACACATCTCAGTTATGCCCTATAGGGGCTAACAGGTGTAGTTAAGAAAAGGACAGGATATCAGGATCCGACTGGGGTTTGAGTGACCCAAAATAGTGGATGGATTGTTTGCGTTAGTTGACATTTTCGAAGGATATTGCAAACGTGCTAATAGAGCTCCTAGTGAGACACCCAGGTGGTGCCTTCTAGAATATTACAATTAGATGTGAATACTAGCAATGATCATGAATTCAGAAGATAGGCACTGCAAGCCTGGAAGGGATAAATATTACCTTAGTGTGGCTTCCGTCCCTAGTAGAGCGAGAACGTTAAGCAACCCGAAGAGCCACTGGACGGAGCAAAGGGGAGCTAAAAGCAAGAGTATGTCTTCTTGATGTTTTTAGAATAAAGTGATAGACATAAATGTTAGCGGGAAATAAGAAGAGAGTCAATAAAGCATTATGAGTAATATATGACACATGGATGAAAACAGTAGATCAAAACGATGCCAGTATTACAGAGTCTATGGTCAAGTGAAGGAAAAGACGAGAGGTGACATGCCTTAAGACAACAAAAGAGTATAGGCCAGAAAGTCATATCCTAATTTCGAGAAATAAGTTCGTGACTCCAACGCAAATACAAGAAGGAAAAGTTAGATCCCAGAATAATAGAAATCAGTATGGACTGATGAACAAGATAAACTAACTATGAATTAGGGACTGAGTGATTTGATAATAGTATGTATCGTGAGAATTTCATATTTCGTTCCGGCGATAATTGAATGGACAACAGAAGAAGATTCATAAAAAAAATCAGAGAATGGTCATTCAGGGAAACGCTTCCCTAAAGCCAACAATGTGAGCAAAGTTAAACTTAAGGGACTGTATGTGCCAGTTATACTAAGTTTCACCCTCGCGAGTAAGGAATTATATTAACCTTGATACGGAAAGATTACCTCAAGGCAAGTAAGGGTCATAAATGATATGAAAAGATGCCAAAGATGAAGAGGTAAAACATCTATACGTAGATCATCATAGCACTAAATCTTACCACTCCCCTAAAAGGGGGAATATGGAGTGATGTGACATTAAGTCAGAATTAAGTAATTCTAGTAACAATGGAATGGTAAAGTAAGAATGCGATAAAAACAAGAAGAAGGAGTGAGATTGCACTCATTCAAATCCTATGGGTATGCTATAACTTCAGAATAATATGCAAGCACAATGTGAAGGAGAGGAAGTAAGGGTTCCGGCCCGGGATGTTTTTGATAAATAAGGAGCCAGTGCGAGAGGTGAGTTAAGACAAAAGGAATAATCCGAGAAAGATTACGTGGAATATTGATATGAGAATGGGTCAACGAGTAATTAGTAGTTGATTCAGGAAGATCCTAGTCATGTCTAGACAAGAGGTTACCGACAAATCAGCAGATCATGCAAGATGAACATAGTGAACCCCAACATGGGGAATTCAGTCTCGCAGATATGATATCGTAACCTTGAGAAATATTAAGAAATAGTTGGGGTAGTTAAATGTACCGTATGAGTGTTACGGAGGAAAAAGATAGTGCCACTGGGAAGACAATCAAAATACCAGCTCAGAAGCAACCCTACGTGCACAAGGTCATGAAGGTAAGTAAATAAGGATAATTACAAGTAAGAAAAAACATCAAAAATTCCGCCGGATAAACGATGTAATAAGCTCGCAGCCTTGCAAGAATTAGAGGGTCCTCTCTAAGTACTATAATGAAAGACTAGCTGAGGAAATATGGAAGAAGGCTGCAACCTAAGCACAATGACCTAAAGAGGAAATGATCATGTAATAACAGTCTCACAACAACATTGTATGCACTCCATAAGAAGGTGGAACCTACCGTGGCTAATAAACGGGGAGAAATATTAGAAGAGATATTCAAGATAATATGAGATGTATGGAATTCTAATATGTGTGGGCACTAAGATAAGCTAAGTATGCACGCAACAAAGGGGCAGAATGACCAGGAAAAGTAATAGCTTATGTTTAAAGAAAGTTGAGAAGGAACGAAAGGAATTATTCGATTAATGATCCAGAGTTAGTTACGTCATGAACGCACTTACGATTTCGGAATATTATCCATGCAATATATATATTGACATTCATACAGCCATAAAAGACTTCGGTATAAGTTAAAAGAAAGCATTGAGCCAAGGGTATAAACAAAGGATTAAATTGTTAGAAGATTGTATCATGGATATGCTATAGCACCCATGGAAGGCTAAAGTAATAACTAATACAAGGAGTCGCAGATCGGAAGATAGCTCAAGCCTACATGAAGGCTGATCAGAAGGAAGAGGAAACTAAAGATTACATCAACCAAATAAATCGGGAGTTTGATTATTAGACCTAGAAAATTATAGAAATTGTGATTAAGAACATTGCAGACTTACTCTAATATCATAGGTACAAGAGAGATAGTATAACAAACATATTCTATAATGGCTTTATGATAAATCCAGCTAGAAGAAGTACCAGCCTCATAAGAAGTCAATATGAAGCTCCCATCATATTGTGTATGCAAGTATTATAATAGAGCTTCAAGTTGTGGATGTGAATTATACCTATGTGGAAGGAAGGTTATGAAAGAGATAAAAGATGTGATAATAGTCCATACTTCAGATAGAAGGCTAGAAGCGCTGGGATTCAGTATCCAGGAATGATAGCAACATTGTCAGTAGCATATCTTCCAGCCTATGATTTCTGTGTATCGAGAGGTCTAGTTAAAAGAGTAAAGAAGAGTTAGAGACGATGTGATGTCTCGCTTGATGTTCCAGAATAACACGAGGAAATCTATGGAGCAAGCAAGTTGAAGGAAGGTTGCGAATAGTATAAATATATATGTGTAGGTCGCAAGCTAAAGTATGGTAAAGTGACAAGGTTTTAGGAAGGCAGGAGTAAAGATAAGAAAAGGGAGTGTGAGAAGGTGACGATAATGGATAAGTCCTCAGGATTAAGCCCATGAAAACAGGGGAGCTAATGATATCTCTAAGTTATAGAAAGCTCAGTATAGCCTGAGTGAACTCAAAGGAGTTTAAGACTAGTAGCATTTGGAAGAGATGAAATATTGCCTTGGTAGTAGAATAAGGGTGTAATTGTGATAAATGAAGGATGACGTTTGGGCCTTCGATTGAATAATGATTTGAAGGGAAAAAGGGCAATTTCATGAATTGTACATGATTAAAATACCCACATTAGGTGAATCACATTGGGATGCTATCAAATACAGTTATGAAAGCATGGTATCGCCCTAGGTGGATCAGTCTAATCATTTAAGATGTTCCCCGATGAGATGTGAGCCCTAGCGGCAGTATTACATAAAAGCTCAAGTTATCAGTGGTAAATGATAGATCAACATTAAGGTGAATCAACAATAGATGGACAAAAGTCACAAAGTATGAGGTGAGATTAGGCCGTCAGTCTTAAGATGAACAGTAATGAGGATGCATTAAAGGACATAGATTTATACATATGGGATAAGCAATGAACGTAACCTTGAGTTTGGTAGCAGACCTCAATAAAGATAAATCGAGGTTATAGTTATGGTATATTATAACCTACTTAAATGCAGTAAAGGCATGCAGATAGATAACCGGGCCTATGAAATAAGATATAGCAATATTCGTAAGTTCGATAAAGTACCGAGCGAAGAACTTCAGTATACCTACAGATGCCCAGAGGGACATCTTGTCGAGCTATGTATATGTTTACAAAGTGAGGCTTAAATATTGGCTAAAAACTAGAGGAAACAACTGGAGGAAAGAGTCGCATAGCCGCACATACAACGTAAAGTGGTACAGGCTGCATGATAGAAGGTAGCAACAGTTACGAGATTGGAAGAATTCCGACCACAAGTCGTGCTGTGAGAAAGAGGCCTAAAGGGGTGAATGCCCCGACCTTTGGATTTATTCACAGAACACTTGCCTAGATGGCAAGGAGTACTAAAGTATTCGCAAGAGCTATAGGTTATGATAATGATAAGTACATCAGTCAACATTCGAGTACGAATGTTCCAAAGGGGGGAATAATGTTACACCCCATGTTTTCGTACGTGAAAGTACGCCATGCGTAAATAGATGAAAGCTCGGAAATGAGATGTTACATTCCGCATTTTCGTACATTAAAGTTTCGTCCTAGGCTAATTGACGTAAGTTCGGGAAGGAAATTATTTTGAGATTATAAGTATTATGCTATTTCAAACAAGTGATAAGTAAATTCGTGAAGGTGAGAGGGTAAGCGAAACAAAGAAAATAAGTTTCGTCGAAGTTTGGCAATTTGGGGTAAAATACGGTCCGAGCTATAATACCCGATATTTATGGACTAGTGCCATACAAGGTACCATATGAGCATGATAATAAGGTGTATAAGGTATGTTAAAAGTAAGTAGTATTTTAAGTAATTTGAGATAGTTCGTAAATATGTGGGTAATTGGTTAATTATTGATTAGTGCGAAATTACCAAGTTAATAAAGAAATTGGAAACTATCTAAAATATTTTGGATAAATCTTGAACTTTAACGTGGCAGCAATATATGTTCTTTTTGATGACTCTTAAGTCACTTTGAAAAGGTGGCAACATTTGAAGTAATACCTACTTTATCTAATTTGGCTAAACATTGTTATCAAGAAAGCCAAATGTTACGGCCTTAATTATTTTCCCTGCTTGTAGTAAGCAAAAATTCCTTTCCTAAGTAATAATCTTATTCATAAGCTTTAAAGATGAATGCTTATATTTACTAAGTTGTGGATGAAGCTACGACAAATTCATACGAGATTGCATAAGATAATAGCAACGAGATTTTGCGATTCTAAGGGAGTACGATGCAATCTTGCTCAAGAATATTATACGGATGTTTCCCTACTTCGATCCGCCATTACGTGTTTCCGCAATCAACAGTGTTAAAGGGATTGTCTAGAGAATTGGTTCAGGTATGTTAAGGCTAAGCCCTTCCTTCATTTTGGCATAATCTCGTAATTACATGTGTTTGATAATGAGGTATAAAGAGAAGTTCATACTCCCGAATTTATATACATTATCCTAGTCTCATAAATTACAGTATTCTCCTTATCGGGACTTCATATTTAATTGAGTATGTCTTCTTCTAGTCAAGATAGTAGAGAGCCTATATATACAGTATTACAGTATTATTATTACCATCGAGCTAATCGGTGCGCAGGCCCTTATTGGGCAGCCTCTGGTCAGATGGTAAGTTATATACCGAGCCTACTATGGTCGAGGGCCTATAAACTAGCCCAGTTGGCCGAGATACAGAGCCTAGTATAGCCGAGCACCTATGAGCGAGCCTACTACGGTAGATCAGTTATATATATACCGAGCCTTATAAGGCCGGACATCTATTTTACTTACTATATTGAGAAAGTTGAGTCAGTATCAGAAGGTAAGCATATCTTCAGATTACCTTTGACTCCAGTTATTTACAATTATTATATTATCAGTTCAGTTTCAGCTTTCAGTTATTTTGTTGCCTTACATACTCGGTACATTATTTCGTACATACGTACCTTTTGTCGGGGATGCTGCATTTCATGTGTGCACGTTCAGACAGACAAACGGATAGACCTCCTCAGAAGGTGTTGCCCGAGTTTAGCTTGATCGGTAAGCTCCACGTCCTTCGGAGTTATTGGATCTAGAGTTTTATGTACATCTTGTGTATATATGTATATATAAATATATATATATATATA
>AWOL01S0053223.1:149390-203978 GCA_000715115.1 Nicotiana otophora
GTTAGTACAGTATGTTGGGCTAGTAGGCCTTGTATATATTATTTGTTGGTTTTCTAGCTGTAGTAGTTATGACGGCCTTGTCGGCCCAGCTTTATATTGATGTTTAGTCAGCACTCGCAAATTGTCTTGCAATGTGGCTCATGGCCAAAGTATGACATTATATGTTCAGAGTCCTTTACTCGCAAGTTGGTACACAAGGATAGGTGAGGCAGCGAGTGTCGGTCTCGCCCCTCAGGTTCGGGGTGTGACATTTGGCTTGTGATTCAGAGATGAGGATGAGACCCTTGCAATTCCATGTGATTTTTGTATGTTTGAGTCGGGTTGCGTGCCGCAGTGGAGGTTATATCAGGATGAGATCCTTGTGATTTGTTCATATACTTTGGTTCTTTCTTTTTAAATTGATTCGTAGCATGGTTATGATAGAGAGTTGTGCCTGTCGGGATTGTTTGATACTTCTCTTATGTGTTTGTCTTTTCATATTTATTCCTTTTTGTCTTGTGCTTATTTGAGTTTAGTTTACGGGGTGTGTGCCCGATGGCATTAGATATGACTTGCTGATCCGGGTGTATAGTTATGAGGTCTTCATGTTACTTATATCATTATCAGCGTTGTGGAGGTTTGAAACGGGTTGTTAACGGATATGGGGCTAATTGCCGGTGCGGGTTTTGTTTACAGGCAACTATTATCATCAGAAATGTTATTATGGGCCTATGTGTGGTGTGTCACGTTGTGTGGTCGTACCTTGTGGGTGTAGGCATGAGTTGTTACAGCTGGTTGAGACTGATACCGGGTATAGATCTAGAATTGGGTCTTTTGGAGATGAATGGATGGTTAGAATTTCGACTCTAAGGCTTATCAGTGTTGGTAGAAAGGGTGAATTATAGTTGAGATAGTGTCATCAGGTTTATGTGGGTTGGGGTGACATGTGATCACCTGCGAGTGTATGTTGGATATGTGCTTTCAGTGATTTCAAGACTTCGAGGCAATTCCTAGCACGTTCGAGGATGAACATTTGTTGAAGAGGGGAAGGATGTAACGACCCGGCCGGTCGTTTTGAGAATTTAAGTCTCGTTCAGTGGCATAAGGCCCTAAACAGCTTCGTATTACGTGTATTGACTTGCGTACGTGGTTGAATTCAGTTACCGAATGATTCTGAGTGATTTGGGACACTTAGTCCCTAAAACGAAAGCTTAAGCCATAGGATTTTGACTTAGTCGGAATTGTATGAAGACGACTCCAGAATGGAGTTTCGTCGGTTCTGTTAGCTCCGTTGGGTGATTTTGGACTTAAGGGCATGTCCGAATTTTGTTTGGGAGGTATGTAGCTCATTTAGGCTTGAAATGGCGAAAGTCAAATTTTTGGAGATGTTGACGGACTTTTTGATATTGGGGTCGAAATCCGATTCCGAAAGATGGAGTAGGTCCGTAATGTTGAATATGACTTGTGTGCACAATTTGGGGTCAATCGGACGTGGTTTGTAATGTTTCGGCATCGGTTGTAGAAATTTAAAGTTCCAAGTTCATTAAGTTTGAAATGAGGGTGATTCATATTTTTAGCGTTGTTTGATGTGATTTGAGGGCTCGACTACATCCGTTCGGTGATGTAGGACTAGTTGGTATGTTTGGTTGAGGTCCCGGGGGCCTCGGATACTTAACGGATTGAGCTTTGGACTTATGCAATTGCTGAAGCTATCTGAGTTTTGGTGTTTTCGCACCTGCGGTGTGGAGCCTGTAGGTGCGGGACCGCAAGTGCGGAGTGGAAAGCATAGAAGCGGAGAGGAGAGGAGCTGCCCAGGGTCGCAAGTGCGAAGGAGTTGTCGCATCTGCGATGACCGCAGAAGCGCTCAACGACCTATAGGAGAGGAAGAAGACAGCAAAAGCAGACATGGGTCTGCAGGTGCGCACACGCAGGTGCACACACGCAGGTGCAACCCTCTGATCGCAGAAGTGGATGCTGAGTTTTTAATGGAATCCGCACCTCCGATGGGAATAACACAGGTGTGGTGACGTAGGTGCGATTCTTGGCCCCCAGGTGTGAAATCGCTAGGGAGAAAAAGAGCTAAGTGCGAGGGTTTGATTTCATTCTCCAGTTTTGGACCCAGAGAGCTCGGATTGAGGCAAAGTTTCGAGAGATTTTCAGAGAATGCTTGTGGGTAATGATTCTTAACTCTTTTATGGTTATATCTCGTTAATCTACAGTTGATTCCATCCTTTGATTAAGGATTTGATTTGGAAATTGGGTAAAAATGGTAGAAACTTCGTAGACTAAGTTTTTGAGATTTGGAGGGCCATTTGAGGTCGGATTTTAGAAATTCTTGTATGGTTGGACTCATGAGTGAATGTGTGTTCGTATTTTGTGACTTTTACCCGATTCTGAGATGTTGGCCCGGGGAGACGTTTTGGGGCGTTATTCTAAATTCTTGCTTTAGCTTGGATTTCCTTAATTAGATTAGTTTCTTATAGTTGTATTTACGGTATGTAATTGATTTTGGCTAGATTTGGGCCATTCGGAGTAAGATATTTGTGAAAAAGGCATCGTTGCCGATTTGTTGAGCTTGGTTAGATGTAAGTATCTTCCCTAACCTTGTGTAGGAGAACTACCCCTTAGGATTTGAGTCTTCTATGTTTATTGTAGTCTGTGTATGCGAGGTGACGAGTACGTGCTCAGACTTATTTGTTGAAATTGTCCTTTTAGGGTACCTACGTCCTTGCATTCATTCAATATGCAGTTGTACTTCTTATGATTACGTTCCTTAATTACTAGTTTCACCTTTACCTTCTTAATTAGAATCAATTGCTTCATGATCCACGCTTACTGTTTACTTGATTCATATGTGCCTTAATTGAAATTGTTATCTCTTCTATTGCCATGTTATCTTTTCCCTAACTATGTATGTTTATTTGAAGTTGTAGTTGTCCCTTTTTCTGTAAATGCTCACCCTTAATTGAGGTTATGGTGAATTTTCTCGCTGCCCACTTTTATTTGAATTGGTTGTATCTCTTTCCTAATTGTCCAAACTTAAATGAAGCTTAGATATCCTATACCTTAGTGGACTTGCCGTTATTCAGAATTATTTTACTCATGTTAGTTTCTTGTTGTTGAATCGTACATTGTGGGACCATTGTTACATATTGTTTCTTTCCCTATTGAGCTGTTCTTATTACGCCTAGTATTCTATATTATGGTTATACCTTGTGAATTAGTTCTACCGTTTCTTGTTATCGAAGGTTCTTGAGTTGATTTACTTGTCGTACTTTGTATTATTGTCATTGTTGTCGTGGTACTTGTTGTGGTGATGCACGAGGTTTCTGCCGTGCAACTGTTTTTATTGTGATACATGAGGTTTCTGCCGTGTGGTTGTTGATATGGGGTTGCACGAGTTCTCTGCCGTGCTGTTATTACTATTGATATTTGCACATGCGGCGTGAAAATACAGGATATATATATATATATATATATATATAGATATATATATGGGTTGAGCATATGGCGAGACAAGGTGGGAACATGATTATGCACGTGTGGCGGACAAGGAGGGCGTTCAATTATTATTGCACACGTGGCGAGACAAGTTGGGCTATGTTAGGTATTGATTTGTGATGGCCTGGGGGCATTCTTGTTGTTGATATTTATGTAGTGGTATACTTACCTGTGTGAGGTTTATCTTGTGAAAGCTGTGAGAAAACATTCTACGTGTAGTCCGTTCTTTTCCCTTATACTCACAAGCTGGTATGAACTATGTTAGGACACTTGCACAAGCATACACGTAGTTAAGTACTCTTATCCGATAAGAGGTTTTCTTGATATCGTTGAGTATAGATGTACACCCTTTATTATTTTCCTTCTATGTGAGAATGGATCTATTTGGCATGCGAGTCATCAGTGCGGTTATGAGGTATGCCGAGGGCACAAGATGCCACGTGTTAGGGTTCATGTATTATGACCCATGAGTTGTGATTTGTCCGAGGTTCGGTACCTCATGGAGTTTGTTGACTAAAACCTGATGTGAAAGCAGACATTATTGCTGAGTTATTAATTGTCTTTGTTGTATATGTGATTTTAGATTTAGGTTGTGTTTACGTTCATCCTTCTGTGTCATTTATTTGGTATTCCGCTGATACTTGTTGTTGTCCTTTCCTATTGCAATTTCTATATTGTTAATCATATCGCGTAGTCTTTATGTAGATATTATACACTGTTGTTTCTATGCTTATACATTGTTTAGGTTATTTAGTCCAGTAGGTGTCTTGACTGTTTTTCGTCACTACTCCACTGAGGTTAGTCTTAATACTTGCCGGGTACTGCCATGGTATACTCATACTGCACTTCTTCACATTTTTGTGTAGATCCATGTATTTCAAAGTTCATTGAGCATTAGTTAGCTGTGCGAATTGCTGCTATGGAGACTCAAGGTAAACCTGCCACTGCGTTCGCAGGCTTCAAATTCACCTTCCTATTTTGTATTCATACTGTTTTTACCTATTTCCAAACAGTTGTATTTAGAAGTTGTAGCAAACTCTGTAGAGCTTATGACTTGTACTACCGGTTTTGAGAATTGTAAATTTAATAGAGACTTCCATTTCAAAAATTGTTAGATGTTATTTAATTATTGTTGTTATTCAGTAAATGTTAGGATTACCTAGTCCCCAAGACTAGGTGCCATCACGATACCTAACGGAGGTAAAATTGGGTCGTGATAGTGGAAAAGGTAGAAATGCATCCACCTCAAGTCAAAAGCAACTTGTGAATGATGAGCAAGTGGAACAAGAAGAAACGGTCCAGAGCAATGTGGTGCAAGCCAATGATGAAGTTCAGATTGATATCAATGATAATGTGGAAGAGACTCAAGAGGAGGTGAACCGTTCTAGGGATCATATCATTGACATACCAGATCCGGTAGTGCAAAAGGCTAAGCCACAATTGCCTAAACCTCCACCTCCATATCCTCAAAGGTTGGCCAAATAAAATGGCGAGAATCAATTCAAAAAGTTCATTTAAATGATGAAGAGTCTCTCAATCAATGTGCCATTAGTTGCATCTTTTGAAGAAATGCCCGATTATGCAAAGTTTTTGAAGGATCTTGTGACAAAGAAACAATCAATGAATTTTGAAACTATTAAAGTCACTCATCAAGTGAGTGCAATTGTACATTTGATGGCTCCTAAGTTAGAAGATCCCGGTGCTTTCACAATTCCTTGTACAATTAGAAGTGCCGAGTTTGCTAAAACTCTTTGTTATCTTGGGTCAAGTATCAATTCGATGCCCTGTTCAGTTTTCAAGAATTTCGGAATTGGGCAACCAAGACCCACCTCTATGATATTGCAAATGGCTGATCGTATCATGAAGAGGCCGTTGGGAGTGATTGAAGATGTCTTGGTTCGTGTTGATAAATTCATTCTTCCGACAGACCTTGTCATTCTAGATTCTGCAGTTGACTATGAGGTGCCGATTATTCTTGGAAGACCTTTCCTTGCTACGAGGAAGGCTCTTTGTGATGTTGAAGTCGGAGAACTCACCTTCCGGGTGGGTGATGAAAAAGTGGTTTTCCATGTGTGTAAATCCATACGGCAACCAAATAGCAATGAGGTGTATTCTTTTGTGGACTTGGTGGACGATGTTATTGTTGACGATACAAGTGCCACAATTAATATTGGTGATATGTTAAAGGCCGCCCTGCTCAACTTTGATGATGACGAGATGGATGACTTCATGAAATGTGTGAACTTTTTGCAAGGAATGGGGTCGTACAATTACACACCCTGGAAACTATCTTTGGATATTGAAAACAAGAAAACTCCTCTTACAAAGCCTTCCATTGAAGAGCCTTCTACCTTGGAGTTGAAGCCATTGCCTCCACATCTTTGGTATGAATTGCATGGCCCTTGTTCTACTTTACCAGTTATTCTTTCCTCTTGTTTGACTAACGTGCAGGTAGAATATACATTGGTGGTGCTACAAAGGAGGAAGAAGGCTATTGGGTGGACATTGGCAGCAATTTGGGGGATAAGTGCCATATTTTGCATGAATAAGATCCACTTAGAGGAAGGTGCCAAACCATTTATTGAAGATCAAAGGAGCCTCAATGAGGCTATGCAAGAAGTTGGCAAAAAGGAGTTTATCAAGTGGTTGGATGCGGGGGTTGTCTACCCCATTTTCGATAGTTCATGGACTTCTCTGGTTCAATGTGTCCCAAATAAAGGGGGCATGATAGTGGTCACCAATGACAAGAATGAGTTAATTCCTATAAGAACGGTGACCGGTTGGAGAGTGTGTATGGATCATCGCAAGCTCAACAAAGTCACAAGGAAGGATCATCTTCCATTTTCCTTCCTAGAACAAATGCTTGATTGGTTGGCCGGCCGTGCTTTTTATTGCTTTCTTGATGGGTATTCGGGCTACAACCAAATCCTCATTGCTCCGGAGGATCAATAGAAAACAACCTTTACATGTCCCCACGGTACTTTTGCCTTCAAGCGGATGTCATTTGGTTTGTGCAATGCACTGGTGACTTTTCAATGGTGTATGATGGCTGTCTTCACAGACATGGTGGAGGACTACCTTGATGTTTTCATGAATGACTTCTCAGTAGTTGGAGATTGTTTTGATGATGTTCTTGCAAATTTAGATAAAGTGTTGGCAAGATGTGAAGAATCGAATTTGGTGCTCAATTGGGAGACGTGCCATTTCATGGTCGAGGAAGGCATTGTACTTGGCCACAAAATCTCGAAGAATGGAATTAAAGTCGACAAGGCAAAGATTGAGGTGATTTCTAAACTTCCACCTCCAACTTCGATAAAAGGTGTGCGGAGTTTCTTAGGCCACACAGGGTTTTACCAGCGTTTCATCAAAGATTTCTCTAAGGTGGTGAACCCGTTATGTAAGCTTCTTGATAAATATGCTAAGTTTAACTTCAATGATGATTGCATGAGAGCCTTTGAATTGCTAAAGTTCAAGCTGACAACTACTCCAATCATCACCGCTCCAAATTGGAGTGTCCCATTTGAACTCATGTGTGATGCTAGTGACGTAGCGGTTGGGGCTGTTTTGGGGCAACGCATCAATAAGATTTTTCATCCGGTCTACTATGCTAGTAATACCATGAATGGTGCCCAAGTGAACTATACCTTTACGGAGAAATAGCTCTTTGCCATTGTGTTTGCAATTGAAAAGTTTTGCCCGTACTTGATGGGTGCGAAAGTCATTGTCCACACGGATAATGTGGCATTTCATTATCTAATGAGCAAGACATATTCCAAAGCTCAGTAGATGAGATGGGTGCTTTGGTTGCAAGAGTTTGATATTGACATCCAAGATAGAAAAGGGAGTGAAAATCAAGTGGAAGACCACTTGTCTCATTTGGAGGAGGAGGGGAGGCCACATGATGGCCTTGAAATCAATGACTCTTTCCCCGATGAGCAACTCTTGGCCATTTTGATGAAAGAGATGCCATGGTTCACTTATCTAGCAAATTTCCTTGTGTGCGGTATCATCCCGTAAGAGTTCTATTCAAACCAAAGGAAGAAGTTCAAACGGGATTGTCAAGATTATTATTGGGACGAACCATACCTTTTCTGCATTTGTACGGGTGTGGTGTTTAGAAGATGTTTACCGGAAGAAGAGCAATGTGAAATTCTTGGGGCTTGGCATTCTTCGCCATATGTTGGTCATCATGGTGGAGCAAGAACGACGGCAAAAGTGCTAAGTTGTTGTTTCTATTAGCCTACTCTTTGCAAGGATGCAAATGATATTGTGAAAAGATGTGATGAATGTCAACGGGCCGGTGCAATCTCGTAGAAAAATTAAATGCCTCTCACTACAATTTTGGAGATTGATATCTTTGATGTGTGGGGTATTGACTTCATGGGTCCTTTTGTGAGTTCTTGTGGAAACACCTACATCTTGGTCGTGGTTGATGATGTGTCTAAATGGATTGAGGCCATTTCTCTACCCAACAATAAGGCAAGAAGTTTGGTGGTATTCGTGAAGAAGGATATTTTCACAAGGTTTGGTACTCCAGGTTATATTATAAGCAATATGGGGTTGCATTTTTGCAATAAGTCTTTTGACACTTTACTTAGCAAGTATGGTGTTTCTCATAAAGTCACGACTCCCTATCTTCCATAAGCTAGCGATCAAGTAGAAGTCTCCAAGAATCTTGATGATACATTATGGACCTATCGGACGACTTACAAAACACCTATTGGAATGTCGCCATAGCGGTAGGTGTTCGGCAAAGCTTGCCATCTTTTGGTGGAACTTAAGAACAAAGCCATGTGGGCTCTAAAGATGTTGAATCTTGATTGGGATGTAGCCGCTAACTTGAGGGTTGCACATTTGAATTAATTAAATGAGTTCCAGTACCATGCTTATGCAAGTTCGTCCTTGTACAAAGAAAAGATGAAATATCTTCATGACAAATACATTTGAAACAAGGAGTTCAAAGTGGGCGATCTCGTATTGTTGTTCAACTCGAGGCTGAGGATGTTTCCCGGAAAGCTAAAATCTAAATGGAGTGGCACTTTTGAAATGGTGGGTGTGACACCTTTTGGTGCATTGGACATGAAGAACAATAACAATGAGGTATTCCGATTCAATGGTTACCGGGTGAAGCACTATTTGGGAAACGTTGGAGATGGCCACATCATGGAGGTCATTCATTTCAACTGATGGTATTCTGCGTCGTGCCGCGACGTCAAATCAGGCGCTCCGTGGGAGGCAACCCTTGTTTATTTTTCTTTTCTTTCTTTTCTTTTGTAGTTAGGTATTATTTTGGTGCTAACTTAAATTGAAATGTGCTACATAGATGAGTGTGCCTTACAGGAATGGTGAATAGAAATTTGGCTAAGTGTGCAAACTTTTGCGGATCGTAAGTGAATTGTGCGGACCGCACATTTACAGTTGCTACAACAAAAGTGCTTTATGGCCGCACAATTATCTTGCGGACCGCAGAAGGGGAAGGTGAAAAATGCCAACACTCTGAAGTTGGTCTATCAGAAAAATGATCGACTTGCGACCGTAACAGGAAATGTGCGGCCGCAACAAGGGATCTGCGGTCGCATATAAAATTCTATGGACTGCAGATAAAATGATGATTTAAGCTCACCAGGTAACAAAGTGCGGTCAGCAAGTGGAATTCTGCGGCCACAATCGCTCTTCTTTCCCTTAGAAAATCAAGAGTACAAATAGAGAGCTAGGGCTACTGTTACTCTTTTCCCTCTCTGAGAAAAATCACAGTAATCTTTTGAAAGTTCTTGCTGAGTATACCTGTGCGTTCATAAAACACATTTGATCAATCTCTCATCACACTCATTAATTTGGTATGTTTCAAAATCTTGTTAAACGTTTTCTTTTAATTTGTAGATTTTTAGCCAATTTTAGGCCATTTGACAATAGAATCCAATTGTACATACATATAGGGGTAAATCTGTAGTGGGTTAACTAGTACATGTTCTAGGGGGACTGGATAAATGTATTATCATACTTTGATGATGTTACCATGTCAAAATTGGAACAAATATTGCAAACCGTAGTTGGAAATTAACTAACTGTTCGTATATTTTGAATTATGCTGCCCCACCTGAAATTGTGTGATCCGCAGAAGTTGACTATAGGTTAATTTAGTAAGAATGAATCTGCGGCCGCAACAAAACTTATGCGGATCACAAAATTTCCATTGTGGCCGCAGAACAGCTCTTTCACTGTCTTCAGAGAGTCTACATTTTTTGACTTAAATGTGCAGCCGCCGGTAAAATTGTGCGGACCACACTAATAATGTTGCGAAGGCATATCCGCTAATTCTCTATCATCAAAGAGTTGGCATTATTTTGGTTTATGAGTTGTGGTGACAAGGAAAAATTTGCGAACCGCAATTCCCATCTGTGGCCGCAAGAGCGAATTGTGTGGTCCGAAAGACTTCATATGCGGTCGTAAGACAAATTTTGTGGACTGTAGACCCTCACCCTTCAAGCACACTGTCTGTGTTCCCCTCACTATGTTTTCATGTGTTTTCTTGTAAATCTCCCGTGTCTAATTGAACATTGAATTCCAACTAACAACTGTGTCTACGTGATATAGATAATGGTTCGATCTAGAGGTAGAGGTGATACTTCTAAAGGAAGTGGAGAACCTTCTCGTAGACGAGGCAAGAGATCCTTACCTAGTACCCAACAACATGAAATCCAAAAAACGACAACAGCCGAGAGAGGGAGAGGTACAGATCTCTCTAAGACGAGTTCATACGCCCCATATAGGGATGTATCAGAGGGAGACTCAGCCTCTGTTCAGGAAAAACCGGTAGTATAGTCCAGGCCGTTAGGGAGATTCCAACTGAGGGATGAGCTATCATCATCACACAGCACTTTTGAGGGTTCGAAAAGTGCTAGACATGCTTCTGAGCCATCTACCACACCTGTCCCTGAGTCATCTACAGTCACCGGTCTTTAAAGGAAAACAAAGAAAGAGGTTTGGGAGGACCGGTTTGTCAGTTTGTCCGCCTTCACAAGCTTCCGCCAATAGTGGCCAGTGAGATCGCTTACTCTTGAGCGGCAGTTTCAATTGAAGGATTTGGATAAATATAACTCGCCAGTGCTAAGCCAGTTCAAGGAACGTAGGGGGTGGATGTGGTTCACCTAGAGTGTGGTGGATGCCAAAGAATATCTTGTCCAGGAATTATACGCCAATGTGGTGCATATCAAAAAGGGGACAAAGGTAACCAAACTGCGTAACCTTAAAGTGAGATTTGATCAAGCTACTCTCAACACGTACTTGAGTTTCGAAGTGCGTAGCCTTAAAGTGAGATTAGAGAAGTATGCAATGGGAGATAAAGTCTATCCTTGGTTAGTAGAGATTCTAGCAGCTCCTGGGCCACCACCGCCATGGATAACAGCAGGGGTTCCTATTCACAAGAGCACTCTGAGCTTTGAGGCAAACGGGTGGAAAACCTTGGTCTGCAGCAGACTAGACCCGAGCCAAAATGAGACCTATCTCCCGATCCCTCGGGCAGTTCTAGTTGCTTCGATCATGGCCGGGTACCCTATCAATGTGGGTGCCATGATGTCGGCCAACATCTCAGTCATTGCTCGGCAGGATGACTTCCTACCCGTATCCCAACACTATTACAAAGTATCTCACGGATGCGAGGGTAGAGCCTAGGTATTATGATACAAAGAGCGGTCGAAGAAGCCTTTCTCATGGTACTCACTGATGGATCCGAACAACCCTAAGAGAAAAGGTCAGCCGTCTACCACCACAGGCCAGTCTGATGAGCCAGCAGTGGTAGTTGCGGAGGCAGTTAATGTTGCATATACTTCGGCCGAGCCTTCTTCTAGTGCCACAGTTATGCTTCTACCCTCATCTTCAGTTCCTACTGCAGTTCCTGCCACAGGTTCCACCTCGGCTTTGAAGACGGTGCCCATGCTTGCTGCCCCACTTTATGTGCTGTGAGTCTCCCAGACACTGGCGAGCCTAAACAACTGGATGCAGACAACCACTGTAAAGCTGTCTGGCCTATCCAGTACTATTGCAGCACAGTCTTTAGTTCAAGCACCTTAGATTCCCCCGACAGTTGAGGAGACATCGAAGAGGCTCCTAAAGAACCAGAACATTATCATGGCTACCTTGGTACAACACGGGAGAGTGATCGATGAGCTGGGCAGAGAATTAAAGAAGATGATAAAGTCCCAGGCCAGTAAGAAGTCAGTGGACAAGCTCAGGAGGCAGGTGACCAAGCTTGTTGCAGCCGGAGATATCCCTTTTGATATGCTGATTAACCCACACCCTTCAGACCCAGTTCCTGCAGCACCATCAGCACTGGTGGCACCAGCTGGCCAGTCTGAGGAGCCAGACTCTGTTGCCGACACTGTCGAGAAAGTGCGTCAGATGTTCACCAACCCACTCACTCTCAGAGTTGAGGATGATGAGATCCCATTGGATGACACAGAGATGTCCAAGGAGCCATAGGGAGTTTTCTTCATTCTTTCCCCTCTTTTACTCTTATTTTGTTAAGCATTAGGGACAACGCTTATCTTTATTTGGGGGGAGGGGTGGGGGCTGGAGTTAATTTGTTCAATTTTTGGTCCATTCTGAGACAATTATCATGTAATAACTTGATATTATTTTCTTTCTATTTCTAATTTTGTATATATTCTCTCTTTTTTCTCTCATTATGTATATTTAGTAGTTTTTGTTTAATTAGCTTCTTTATTTTTGTTCCATTATTAGTTCATAGTTTGAATTAGCAGCTTCTTTGTTAGTTTTAGTAGCTTCTTTTTATATTTTAGTAGATAATAAGTCTTTGGTTTTCTTTATGCCACGGTTCTTTTCAAGGATAATTGTTGTGTGAACTGGGTGACTCGTCCCAATGATGGATGGCGTGACAACCTTCTCAAGGGAATGAGTCTGTTTTTGCTGTTTAGGTACTAATAGTAGTAGTAATGAATAAAAAGACCTAATTAAGTCATGCTCGAAGAGTCAAACATGCTTCATTTCGTACCAACATACTTTACTACGTGCTTATGTTTAGAAACAAGGTTTTTGAAGGAAATAGCTCTAGTTAGTGACTTTGTGATTTTATTGACTTTGGCAACCATCGAGTGGTTTAATTGAACCATAGTGTTTTAATCTTGAATGTGGTCATTGTGGGCCCTCGACTCTATCCTTTTTAGCGATCCAGTTGCGTGAGAGGTGAGTTGCTTTGTTGTTAGTCCAAGTACCCGTGCGAAAGGTCTAGAACTTTCCCTGAATGTCTTTCAAGGTAAAATCCAAAGTTTTGCTTTGCTTAAGAAGTGATTGTAGGATTTCCTTGGCCCGTTTGAGCTTTCTATTGCCTACCAATATTGTGATCCCTAATCAACCCCGTTAAGCCTCGAGCCTTTCTCATTTGACAGCCATGTTACAAGTCTTTACCCGTTTGATTGTGATCTTCTCTTGACACCCGAGATTTTCTTAACACTCTTATGAAACAATTGGCTAAAAATGTACGTTTGGGAGAGAGACGAGGAACTTGAAAAAACTATCAAGGCACAAAAAATGAAAAGAAATAATGAGAAGAAAAGGGCAAGAAAAGAAAAGAGCAAGAATGGAGATTACAAAATAGTGAATAAGTGGAAGAGTTGAAGAGATTCAAAGAGAAGTAAAGATCCCAAGAATGAAGAAATCAAAGAGGGAGAAAATGAATGTAATGATAAAGAAAGAATGATGTTAAGCCTCCCTAGTTCCCCAAGGAAAAGAAAGTGCCTCAAAGAATTGGCAAAGTGTGAGCCGAGAATAAAATAAAATGGAGTACTTAAGGAAAGGTGTAACCACTCAACCATATTGTATCCAACCCTAATCCAAAAGCCTTCATTACATCCGGAAAGAATTCCTATTTGATCTCGAGCTGAGTGAGCTTTAATTAGTGGTGATCTACTTGAGGGGCAAGCCTATGGCACTTGAAGTCGTACTTGTGACATTCTCTTGAGAGAGATGAGTGTACCTTTCATAAATCTTTGTATCGAGTGCTAAAATTCTTAAGTGAGCCAGACAACCGAAAAGTAGAAGAGGAAGAGTTTGGATTCCACCATGATCTACATGATAGAGCAATAGTCCTTGATGAGTAAAGTCAACTTTTGATGCTCAAATGTCACTTTAGAACTATATGTGCATAAATGTTTAACTTGTCACCTTGTCGATAATACATAGGTAGTGTGGGTAATTGTTGGTCACAACTGATGTGTGGATTGCTCAACTTCGACTCGCTGAAATGATCCTTAACTTTTGGAGGTGGGAACAAATTTATTTGCTTAAGGACAAGCAAAGACATAAGTTTGAGGGAGTTGATAAGTGGGGATTTTGACTACTTATTAGCGCCTTTTAGCTTTTGTTTTGAACTAAAAGCATTAAATTGCGTTCCCAAAACTATTAAAATTGTGCAAAATTATAGAAATGCTGGAAGCTGGGATCCTTAGATAAAATCCGGCTAACAAATATGTAGTCTAAGCACAAGGTAATAAAGGGTATAGAAGCACACAGTGTGCGGTCGGCATAAGACATTTTGTGGCTGCAGAAGAAATTGTGGACCGCAGAATTCCCTCTGTGGCTGCAAACAAAGAAGTAAAAATTTGCAGGCATTTGTGCAAATTGCGGACTGTACATAAATTGTGCGGCCGCAAAAAGATGGGATAAGGGTCAAGATCAGAGAGTGTGCAAAAGGACCAAGTCCAGGACCTCAGTGAATTGTGGACAACATAATATTTGTGCGGCCGCAATCCTAATATTACGGACTGCAAAAGAGTGCCTTGCGGCCGCAGTTCTTAATCTGCGGACCGTAAAACAGTTCCCTTGCGGCTGCAGTACAGAAATGTGCAACCACAGAACCCCAATTCCTGTCAGCTGAAGAAATCTGCGGAACGCACATGGAATTGTGCGGCCGTAGAACCTCCCGAGGGGTATTTTTATCCGATATTTTCAGCTTTGTATAACTAGACGAGTTTCATAATATTAGGTCAAGTTTGAACTTCGACAATTACTGTAGCCATTTTTCTTTGCCAGTTTTTGAAGTTTACATTGCTTTGGTGTATTTTATAATATATTTAATTATTTTAATCTTTCATTATGAGTTTAATTAGCCTTTTCTTTTCTATTTTCTTCAAACCCAACTATGAATAGCTAGATTTTCACAAGGGTTGCAACCCAACCCTAGTGTGTAAACCTTATGGGTATCTCATTTAGTGCTTATTTATGAATGGGTATTTATTATTTAGCTTAGTTAATACTTTAATTGTGGAATTAATGATTGCAAATATTAGTTCATGCCTATTTGACTTAGTCTCTTCTTGAGAAAGAGAGACCTAGTCTATGATAACTTAGCTAACAAGGAACTGGGTCAATCGAGAGATTGATTAACCCAATTAAAGGGTTCAACCTAGAGATAGTAATAACCCGACTTGAGATTTTATGAACTGTTTTGTGTGATACCCATTTGGTCTTGAGAAAGCCAAATTAGGCAAAACCACTCTTTGACCGAGAGGTATTGAGTGGGTAATTTAGAATTGATAGCTATAATACACCCCAGTCAGCAGAACAAGCATTAAAGTCTTTATCCCATTAGGCAAACAACTAGGTAATGGCCACAACCCTAGGATTTTTATCAATTTGGAAAAACATCAAAAATAATGGTCTCTAGTCTTCTTTCTTTATTTTGTAATCAATAGAGTAAAATTAGAAATAGAAAACCAATCTTTTTGTGGAAGTTCAATCTAGATAATTTAGTCACGCACATTGAAACATATACCCCTAACTCTCATCTTAGCTCCCTGTGGATTCGACCCCGACTCTTAGTTGGGTTTTATTATTGCAAACGACTGTTACATATCTCTATTGAGGTGTGCATTTGGACGTGATCACTAGCTACAATAACCATGGCCACGTTTTATATCTCACTTTAGTTCTTTCACTTTCAGACATATTTATAGGTCATTAACGGTAAGAGCATTTGGGAGCAAGGACTTAAGCATGAATATGAACAATAGGGGTCTTAGGCACATTGAGCTTTCTTTCACTATTAGGTATAACAACATGCAATTAAAAACATGATTGAAATCATAATATTCCAACATATTGGTCACATTTGAATACATTCCCGAATGAGAGATCAATACGATAAGAGCATTCGGTAACTCTCCTAGGAATTTTGTTGAACACCTAGTATGCAAAATAGACTACAAAGCTCTACAATGATAACCCTTTCCTCCCTCATCCAATTTCAACAAGAAACTACCCAAAATAGGTCATTAACCCCACATACTACAAGTTATTGTCACATGCATTGCCTATTTCCAATCTCACAATATACTTAGACCCTAAAATAAATTGCGTGGGTGGTATAGGACAGGAACTTACCCAGATATATGGTGGTCTAGTGAGTGGCTTTCTTGATTCTTGAAGATTGGTGTAAGAATGGGTGCTTAGAATGCTAGGTCTTCCCCTCCTCTATCTAAAATACTCTTACCTCTCTCTAAATTTACCAGACATTCATTCAAAATGAGCCCCAAAGGATATTTATCAAAATGGGGTCGGGTTACAAAAATAGGAAAATGGACCCTCCGAACCCAGGTCTGCGGTCGCAAAATGGACCGCATAACAGATATGCGGCCTGCAAAATGGGCCGCAAAAATGATTCCAAGAACTGGGCTGGTCTGGACCATTCTGCGATAGGTCTGTGGTCTGCAGATAACTTATGCGGCCGCAGAATGGACCGCAGAATCATCCAACATAATTCTTCATGCCAAATCTGTGATGGAAAATGCAGACCGTGAAATGGATATGCGATCTCATAATGGACCGCAAAACGACCTTCAAAATTCAACCATTTTTCTGCTCAACTCTACAACGGGTATGCGGCCCGCAAAATGGATCTACGGTCGCGAATCTGATCACATAACTGGCCCTTCAGCAAAACATTTCCACCAATACCTCGATGCATGCTTCAACCCAAAAAGTCTGTATCGCACATATCACCCTACCTCGGCACCACAAAACTTGAATCCCTTGGCGAAATTTTACGTGGCCTTACAAAGTGCCAGTGCCAAGCGATTGGGAGTGTTGAGTGATTGAGAGTTATGAGTCATTGGGAGTACTGAGTGACTGGGCATGCTGTGAGGTTGAATACTCCGAGAGTATGTATATGACATTATCACTTCATTTCATTAGAGTTTACGTGCATACTTGACATGTAGATATCGATATGTGGCATACCGCATATCAGTCATACTTGGAATATTTTATCCGTGTTATTCTCAAACTGTTAAATGCTTGAAAGCATGTATACATTTCTGAACTGTCTACAAACTGATTATGAGGATTTCTTTCAGTTATATTGTCATTTTGCTGTCATATCTATGTTGTTATTATCTAGATTTGAACTGTACCTATAAGAGCTCGTCACTGCTTTCACCCCAAGTTTAGTCCTGTTACTTATTGAGTACATTGGTTCGGTTGTACTCATACTATACTCTGTACTTCGTGTGTATATACAGGTACCTCTGGGCATCGCGGTTGCTAGATTTGGAGCTTTATCTGTTTGGAGACTATTTAGGTAGCTTCCTTTGCATCCGCAGACCTCGACTCTCCTTATTTTTAGTTTATTAGCATTGTTCTATCTTTCTAAATAGTTGTTTTAGCAGTTAGACTGTATTGTCATTTAGATGCTCATGTACTCAGTGACACCCAAATTTTGGGAATGTTGTATTTGAGTCGTAGTAATTCTTATCGACTATTTATGAGTTATTACTGTTAAATTTGTTTCATCTTATTTTCAATTTAAAAATGAGTAGTTATTTGTCGTTGTTGGCTTGCCTAGTACTGTGATAAGTGCCATCACGACAAGTTGAGTTTTTGGTCGTGACACGTTTTTATAGTATTGTTGTCTCACGGTATTGGATTTAGCTTGTTCGAGGTAAGTAACATTGCTAAACTTAGAATTGAGGGTAATTATCCCTGGGAACCATGTAATTTGTGATGTGTTGAGGTGACGCATATGCTAGGTGACGGGCATGTGGGCGTACATCAGGGTAATCACAACTCAAGTTGACTTTTAGACTATTATCAGACTTGTCCTACTATCACGTCATGTTATATCCATGTTTTCCATTCGTTTTTGATTATATGAGATGTGAATCATATTAAACATCATGTTTAAGCTATGTGCTATTTCGATTGAGACCAAATAACACTATTTCTGTTGTTTTGAGTTATCTGAATTAATTGTAATTTTATACTTAGTCATGGTTCTTCATTTCCATATCAAATCTCAGTCTCTGTTCATCATTCATTGCTACGTCACATGTTATCATTATTTTTATTCCATATATGGAGTTGTTGGGTTGAGTGGTATGAGATTGTGAGCCCTTGAGACTTGAGAGGTTGATCACTAAGATGGGCCGTAGGCCCGTGTTAAGAGTGTTGTGGTGGATCGGGATGCATGCTGCAGCAGGCCATACTAGCTTTATTACTATTATTGTTTATGTAGATTGGCTGCATGCCGCAACAGGCCTTATTGGCTTATTTATTATTGTGGACCATGCTGCATGTAGTAGTAGGCCATATAGGCTTTTGATTAGCGCTTGGGAGGAATCCGCCCCTCCGAAGTTTGACATACCACCAGTGAGTGCAGACACTATGATATACATACACGTGCTTTGGTGAGGGGCTTATGAGTGAGGCACCCGTACAGTGCTGAGTGATTTTTGTGTGTGTAATAAAGTGGGCATTGAGACAAACAACTTGTGTATGTTGAGGGTGAGAGTACCTAGGGATAGGACCGTGAAATTATTCATTTGACGTGAATACTTGGCATGTAGGCATAGAGATGCATTTTCCTCAAACTAGACGGTACAGTGACATTCATGATTTGACATGCACATTTGACATGTAGGCATAGAGATGTATATTCCTCATGCTAGACGGTATATGGTAATTGATGGCTTGACATGTAGTCATAGAGACATACTTTTCTCATGCTAATTATTAAACGAAAATTCTTATCCGGTATTGTGAATTGAAAATACGGTCCTATTTATAAACTCATGTTTAGTTGATTTTTAGTTGTGATATTTGCCTTGACTATTATACCTGAAAAGTATATCTACTTTTCCGTAACAGTGAACGAGCTGAGCATAATATCTTTTGAGTTTTTACTTTTACTCCTTCCATCATATTACTATGAGTTAATATTGGCCGTTAGTGTTGGACACTGACCTTTTTCTGAGCTCGTCACTGCTTTCAACCTAAGGTTAGGTGTCACGACCCAAACCGATGGGCCGCGACGGACACCCGGTACCTTACATAACTGAGTACCAATATAACGTATCTTTCGTATCATTTCATCATAGGTAAATGAATCGGAGTAAAGCATGAGGGAATAAACTTATACATATGATATACTGGCACATAAGACCCAAAATGATCAGTCGTACACTGAACATAGGCCGACAAGGCCATACAATCTTTTACGTACATGACATCTGTCTACAAGCCTCTAAGAATACATAATTGTCATAAGGGTCGGGACAGAGCCCCGCCATACCAAACAGTATACATCTAAAGCATACTAACCAAACAAGCAACTCCGGAGGAAATGGAGTGCACCAAGACCTTCCGCCGAGCTGATAGCCTACTAGGAGAACTCTCAACCTGTCTATCGGGACCCGAGGGCATGAAACTCAGCGTCCCCAGGCAAAGGGACGCTAGTACAAATAATGTACCGAGTATGTAAGGAATGAAAATCAGTAAATAATAGACATGAGAGAAACATGGAGTAAACAACTCGACATGTACGTCTGCATAGCTCTGTGAATCATTTTATTTTTATAATGTCATGCATATGCATATAAATTTCATACCATGCATAGGTATATGCGTTCATAACATCATCAAGCCTCTGAGGGCATCCCATCATATCATTCCAGCCATTGTGGGCAAATCATCAACGTATACCAGCTAATCAGGTGGTGGTGCGTATATAACGTCGTAACCTTTTCCTATATCCCTATACATATAAGTACATATATATACGCGTATTTAACGCCATCTGGTCATGGGTCAATGAACATGTATAAATGAATGAAATGCATAAAAATATGTTACTAAGCTCAATATATCTTTCGGATAAACTTTATCAACTACGTATTTTTCTGGGACCCATGAACAAAAGATGTGATAATAAGATACATGGGAATTCAAGAACACAAGTATCTTTAATACTTTTATGAATAGAGTCATTTATGGAATTTGTGCATTTGCTCGTTTCATTCGTGTCATATAGATCATTCCAAAAAGAAAGAAGGGATATCCTTAACATACTTGGAGTAGGGAAAAATCCATATGATATTATTGAGAAAGGTTGCATCGTACTCCCTTAGAATCGCAAAATCTCATGTTGATTAAGATTCTAAGAAATCTCGTTGGAATTTGTGTTTCAAGAAATCCTGTGGAAATCTCATTGGATTGAGGTTGCTAACGTTGGAATCTTTCTAGGAATTGTTGAAGACGTTATGAATTCCCTTCATATATTCTCACATCTGTTTTGCAATCTTTGTAATAGGAAGAACACTATAAGATCACTTACTTGCATATCTTAAGGCCAAATGAAGCCAAAAATGCCAAACTTCTATGTATGACTTTACACATAAGTGTCTTGTGTATAACACCTGAGTTGGCCACCTTTCAATCTAGGTGTATGAGTCACTTAATTTGAAGCAGGGGGGCTGCCACGTAGTGGAAATAAATCCTTATCCAACAATTCCCTAATTAATTAGATAATATCCCACTATCCAATAATTAACCAATTATCCACATAATTAAGAATTATCTCAAATTACTTAAAATATTACCCGCTATTAACATACCTTATACCCCATACTATCATGGTCAAGTGGTACCTTGTATGGAACTAGTCCATAAATACCAGTTATTATAGTTCGGACCATATTTTATCCCAAATTGTTAAATTTTGACGAAACTCGTTTTCTTTGATTCGTTTACCCTTTCACTTGACGAATTTACTCATCATTTGTTTGAAATTGCATAATACTTATAATCTCGAAATAATCTTGTCCTTGAACTAAAGTCAATTATCTTACGACAAATGCAATGTACAATACTACAGGTGTAACATTGTCGTAACAAATTACTGCGGAGCGTAACATCGTCGTAAGAAATTACTGCGGTGCGTAATATTGTCGTAATAGATTACTACAGAGCATAACATCATCATAATAAATTACTGCGGAGCGTAACATCGACGTGCTAATGCGAGGCGTAACATTAGGTTTGTTATATGTTGAGTACATGGGGTCGGTTGTATTCATACTATACTTCTGCACCTTGCATGCAGATTTTGGAGTTGATATTGCTGTGTATGACATGAGCTAGCATTGAAGATGTACATATGTTTCGGTTATAGCTGTCTCTTGTTCCTGGTAGCTTAGGATTTATAAATTTGTTTATGTATATTTTGAAAAGATGATATATTTACTTCGTACCAGCTTTGTAAATTCTAAGTCTTAGAAGCTCATGACTTGTATTACCAATCTTGAGGATTTTGTATAGAAAGCTCGATTATTTTATTTATTGATTCGTGTTATCCTATTTGAGTTGTGTTGTCTATCATTTGGCTAACCTAGATGGTTGGATTATCTGCCATCACGACTAGACGTATTTTGGGTAGTGACAACATGGACTGGGTTGGTTCGTTTTTTATCACAACAAAACTAAACCAACTATATCGATTTGGATTGGTTCGGTTTTGTCGGATTTTTTTGATTTTTTTATAACATGAATATTATTGTAATCTTACTTTATTAAGTTTTTGATAAGTAAATATATGTTTAGTATATTTGAAAAACATTTACAAACGTATGATCTATTAACATATTCTTAAAAAGAACTTTCTTAGTAACATAAGATAGTTATTTTTTTAGTCGTTTGACAATAATTTTTCGTTGATGTACACTGTCAAGGTTAACTGAATTTAATAATTAAATATAAAAATCAATATAATACCTATATAATGATATATTCTATTTAATTTTAAATTATCGAAATACTACTTCAAATTCGAAAAAGATATAAGAATTTAATAGATCTTGACATATGAATATGGAGGAAAAAAGAGATTGACACATTTCACTAACACTTGTTAAGAAAGTGATCATATAACCCATTATTTAAAGTTAATAAAAATAGAACACTTCATATTTAACTAAATATTACATCCCATAAGAGAATCGCAAATATTTCTAGTCATTGTTTTAAAGAAAATTCTATGAAAAGTCTGAAAAGTATATATAAAATTTATATATTTAGATGTCGGTTTGGTTCGGATGTTTTTACTTAATACCAAACCAAACTTAATCAAAATTTTTAATCGATTTGATTTGACTTTTTGATTTGGTGCGATTTTCTAGTTCGATTTGTACACTCTTAGAAAACATTATGCTCTCTAAGAGGTTATAAATACCTAAAATCTTACCTACTCACCTCCTGATAGACATTCCTAAAAGCTGGCATTGAAATGAAAGTCTTTCCTATTGAGCTCCTCTATTGTACGTACGAGTTTCTATAACTGCCACTCTGGAATTGTTTAATTTTATATGATTGTTGATAGAAGGGGAGCCAGGATTTGAAGTATAGGAATTCTAAATTTATCACTAAATTCATAACTCGTATTTGTTACGGTGCACAATTAAATATTTATATATATATATATATATGTCACGACACCAAAATCTCACCTTTAGGATCGTGGTGGCACCTAATCTATACGATTAGGTAAGCCTATCACACAACAATATCAGATAAGATATAACAAAATGGCCCAATGCACAGCCAATATCATAATACAACTTTCACAAATCTCAAAACCAGGTAATACAGAGTCATAAGCTCTACGGAGAGTACACAAGACATTACACAAATACAATGCTATTTTGAATTATAATTTAACAGTAGCATAATGAATTAAGATGATGACTCTGAGGCCTACGATGAAATGGCAGGTATACCTTGAAGTCTTTAACCGCATAGGCACCACTCTCAAAACCCACACAATCTGAAGTACCTAGATCTGCACAAACATATGCAGAAGCGTTGCATGAGTACACCATAACGATACCCAGTAAGTATCAAGACTAACCTCGGTGGAATAGTGACAAGGTAAGTCAAGACACCCACTAGATAATAACCTGTGTAAGTATATAAATCTAAAGCTAAGAGTGGAAAGAACATCAATATAAGGCTAACAACAGAAGGAATAGCTACAAGAAGTAAACATGCCATAAAACGGCAAAACAATTAGAACAGAGTTAAAATATGAATGAAACCAATTAGGGGAAACAAATGACAATTCAAGTAATCAAGTCATTCTAACACATACAACAAGAATCACTACGAGGAACCACACCTCATAATCACAAATCATATGTCACAATCACGAATCTAACGCCCATGGTATCTCGTTCCCACCTTATCAATCACCTTTGCATGACAAAGTACATATTGGAACATTAAAGGAATATCGTAAATCGCGTTGAATGCATGACTCACCCAAGAAATCACAATCGTTCCAACACAAGAGTAACACTAAATAACCAAGTACAATCATAATTACAAATGGAATGAGGTGAGAAAACAAAACAATAACCGTTCAAATCAACAAGCATTTCCAACATAGAATGTACAACAAGAATCATACCGAGGTACCACACCTCATATTCACATTTCACCAGTCACAGTCACAATCTTCTTTATATCACCACGTGAGCCTTGCATTTATTTTATAAATATTTTTCCCAAAATAGTTACACGCGTTTTAGCCCCTTATCTCACCGCCTTGTTTGAAGTAATTCCCTTAATAGCAACACGTATATAAATCCCACCATATCTCACCACATGTGTTTCAATACCCACTCTTATACCACTGCATGCGTATCAATATCACAACATAATAATCAACTCGCACCACACGTGCTCATATGCCGCAACATAGCCAAAATCAACACATAGCCCACGACTCAACCATAACATGTATAAGAATCTCAATAACAACAAAATGAATGATAAATACTTCAACAGGGAAAGGTATTCCAATAACCAACAATTTCAACCACAACGTGTTAATAGCTCTCAACAACTCAGCTTGAATAACTCAATAATAAAGTTACTTCCATGAAATGGCATCATAAAATTCAAATGCGTAACACAAACTTATCAATGAAAAGATAGCATGAAATAGCAACTACGACTAAATGCATGAGAATAACTTCAACAATGGAAAGAATAGCATGAAACAACAACTACTAAAAGATACATGTAAGGAAAAACTCGACAGTGGAAACTAGAACATGTAATAGCAACTTCAATTAACACATGTAAGAATAAACTTGATAACGAAAGGCAAAGAAATTACTAATAACTTCAATTAAATACTTATAAGTAACATAAGAGTCTAAACCAGTCAATTTTCATATATGTGCCCATGTACATAGTCGTTACCTCATGTACACATCATTCACATAATTCACATAGTGAAATTCAAGCCAATCCTACGGGATAGTTTCTCCCACACAAAGTTAGGCAAGATACTTATCTCAAACAAGCTAAATCAATCAACTAATAAGCCCTTCCCAAGAAAATCTACTTTTGGACGGCTCGAATCTAGCCAAAATAACTTAATATCATAAATAAAAGCCATAGGAAATAATTCTGGATAATAAAGATTCGATCTTTAACTAAACTTTAAAAGTCAAACCCGGCCACGCTCCTCGGAACCCGACAAAACTCATAAATTCCTAAGACCTTCGATATGAGTCGAACTTGTCACGACCCAAATCTCCCTCCGTAGGAGGTCGTGATGGCACCTAGTCTTAGGGACTAGGTAAGCCTAACATTTAACAATAATAATAAATAAATTGACAAATGCAAATTAGAAATCTCCATACAAGACTTCAATCCCAAAACCGGTAGTACAAGTCATAAGCTCTACAGAGTTTGCTAGAAACCTCTAAATACAACTGTTTTAAAATAAGGATAAACTGTGTAAAAACAACATCAGAAGGTGACTCCGAAGCCTGCGAATGCAGCAACAGGTTTACCTTGAGTCTCCACAGCAAGAATCCGCACAGCTAGCTAGCGATCGCCTGACTTCGAAATACCTTGATCTGCACAAAAAATGTGCAAAAGCATAGTATGAGTACACCACAGCGGTACCCAGAAAATATCAAGACTAACCTCAGTGGATTAGTAACAAGGAACAGTCAAGACACCTACTAGACTAAATAACTTGAGCGAATATAAGTGTAGAACTATAAGAACACGATATATCTATAAGGCTACGCATAATGAAAACGATAATATGGTACTTGCGATAAGAAATAGAAACAACAATTAGCAGCGGAACACAACATGTAATAACACAGTAGAGTAAGCTGAACGCAGTCTAAATCCGGTGAACATAATTTAAGGAAGGGAAGGTAGAAACTAGATGAGAATAACCACTTTCACATCAAGTTTGATCCAATAATCTCCATGAAATAACATACCTCAAAATATTCACATGTCAGGGGTCCCACTTTGTGAACCCTAAACACTTGGCATCTTGTGCCCTCATTTCAACTGGTAACTGCACGGACGACTCATGTGCCAATAGAACCATTCTCACATAGAAGGCAAGTAGACGAGGGTGTGTATAAATACTCAATAATCTTGGGAATCGCCTTCTTAACCGATAGGAGTGATTAACTATGTGTATGCTTGTGCAAATGTTCTAACACAGTTCAGGCCAACTAGTAAGTATAGAGAAATGAACAGCACGTAAGAATGTTTCCCCATGAATTTTCACAAGATAAAAACTCACACATGTAGGTATGCCGCTACACAAATATTAACCACAAGAACGCCCCCAGGCCATCACAAGTCATCACAGATTAATCCCTGACATAGCCCACCTTGTCTTGCCACGTACGCAATAAATAAGTAAATGCCCGCCTTATCTCACCATACGTGCATAATAATATTCCCTCCTTATCTCGCCACATGCGCAACCCACATATATAGCCCGCCTTGTCACACTACATATGCACATATCAATAGTAACAATAGCACGACAGAAACCTCGTGCAACACAATAACACCCGCACGGCAGAGACCTCATGCATCACAACAACAATCACACGGCAGAAACCTCGTGCTACACAATACTGAGTACAACAAAAACCATGACAATAACAAAAAAGTATGGCAAGTATCCCAACTCAAGAGCTTTTGATCACAAAGAAACGGTAGAACGAGTTCACACAGAATAAACACAATAGAGAATACTAGTCACAATAAGAATAGCTCAACAAGGGATAAATGATATGCAACACGATCCCACAAAGTACAATTCAACAACCAAGGAGATATCACGGGTCAATAATTCCAAATAAGGATAAGTGAACTAAAATATAGGATAGTTAAACTTCTTTTAGGGTTGAGCAATTATGAAAGATATATGACAAATTCAATTAAGGGTACGCAACAGAAAGATAATCATAACCTGAATGAAGGATGAACAATTACAGAAGAGATAATTATAACTTCAATTAAGGAAGAATGATTAGGGAGGGATAGCATGACAATAAAAGAGGTAACAACTTCAGTTAAGGAACATAAGAGTGAAATAGGCAATAAGGGTGGATCATGAAGCAGTTAATTCCAATTAAAACACGTAGAGGTGAAACTAGTACATAGGGAACTCAATCATGGCAAAACAACTTCATATCTAGTGAACAGAAGGACCTAAGATCCCTAAAAGGTCAATTTTCCACAAATAAGCCCGGGCACGTACTCGTCACCTCACGTACACGTATTTTACATGATACAATTAACATAGAAGACTCAAATCCTAAGGAGTTGTTCCCCCACACTAAGTTAGGCAAGATACTTACCTCAAAGAACTTCTCGAGTGAAATGACCTCTAGACGGCTCAAATCTAGCCAAAATAACTTCAAAGAATAAATAACATAAGACACTATTTTGAATAATAAAGCTTGAATCTTTATCAAAAACTAAAAATCGACCCCCGGGCCCACACTTCGGAAGACAACAAATTTTAAAAACTCTGAATACCCATTCCGATACAAGTTTAACCATACCAACATTATCAAATTCTGATACCAATTCGTCGCTCAAATCATCATTTTACATTTTGAAAAATTGCTTCAAAATCCCCATTTTCCTCAACAATAAACACTAATTTAATGATAAAATAAAGATAGAATCATGGAATGTAATAAATTCTAGGTGAGTAACACTTATCCAATTGATTTGCTTGATAACCCCACAAAGAATCGCTCAAAATCGAGCTCTAGAACTCCAAAAATGTTTAAAATGGCTAACCCTCAGAATAGAGTACTTTTATATTCTGCCCAGGTATTTGTACATCACGATCGCAGAATTTCAATTGCGATCGTGAAGAGGAAATATCTACTGCCCGGAATTATTGCTACGCGATCGTGAACAAACATGTGTGATCGCGAAGGAGGAAATTTTGATGGTCCAAGAACTGAGCTACGCGACTACTTCACGCGAAGAAGTGAAATGCAAACTTACGCGATCGCGGACTGAAGCATGAGAACGCGAAGAGTAAATATTTCATCCTCCAAAATTACACTACGCGAACACGGATACACGGATGCGAACGCAATGAAGGAAACCAGATGACATAATCAGCAGTTTTAAAACTTTAAGAAATGGCCCGTAGCCTATCTGAAACCCACCCGAGGCCCCCGGGACCACGTCTAAACACACCAACAAGTTCCATAACCTAGTGATGAGTGGTAATTTTACCACTCATTATAGTCCATTTTCTTTAGATTTTGCTTCCTTTAATTATAATGTGAGGTTGTTTATGGTGTATATTGCTAGATTTTCAGGTAAATGATGCCACGAAGAGACTTGAATTCAAGTGAAGCGGAATTGAGCAAAAAAGAGTACAAAAGTGCAAAATCCTTCAGTGATTTCGCATTTGCAGAACACTGCCCGCATATGTGACCTCGCATCTGAGAGCAGGAAGGCCGCATCTGCGGAGTTAAACTTTACTGGGACCGCATCTGCGGCAAAAAACTCCGCATATGCGGAGCAAGGGAATTCTATATGGGCTCGCACCTACTATGGTTTATCCGCATCTGCGGAGTCGCACTTGCGCCACAATGTCCGCATCTGCGGAGTAGGCAAAATCCACTGAGTTCACGATTGAAGGCCCGCATTTACGGAGCCGCACCTGCGAGGATCTTTCTGCAGGTGCGGTCAACGGGTTTCTTACCTGGGCAGTATTGACATTTCATATTTTCTCAACTCCAAACCCATAAATATGGAATCATATCATATATTGAACATCTTTTGGCTTAGTTCCAGTCCATATACTAGAGAGAACAAGTTTTGGGATCTAGGGTTCTTGCACACACACTTGGGTCTTCAAGATTTGAAGCTTTTGGTTGAGAATTTCTTACTCCTTTATGCTCATTTCTTCATTTTCTTGCTTTGTATTGTATATCTAAGTGTGTAGTATTTATTTCCAACACTTGAATCTTGTTTATGGAAATACTTATATTTAAAGTGTGGATTAAATACCTTGTTGTGCTTATGTATTAAACGATTTTTATTTATTATGAAGCGAGTTGTTATTTCTTTAATTATTCTTGTTTTTGAATGTTTCCAAAGAGATTAGCTAACCCTAGGACTCGCCCATTTACTTCGGATTAATTTTGGGAAAAATAGTTCGGGGTTGGGAAAGATTAATTAACAAGAACTTGAGGCGTTAACCCTTACTTTATAGATTCTACCTAGGGATAGGAATGAACTACTTGTAGCCATATTCGGGTGTGCTTAATCTCTTAATTGTTTTAGGGATAATTCAATTAGGAAGTCTTGTTAGTCTTCGAGAGAAGACAATATAGAATTATTATCCGAGACTAATAAATAATAAACTCATTCATATTTATAAAATTGTAAAATATATTGGATCGTTACTTGAGTGTAAATCCCGATGCACCCATGCTTGCAGCCATTTATTATTTTACTTTCTTTTTAGGTTAGTTTATGTTTTCGCATTTAGCTATAATATTCTCTCAACAACCATTCTAAGTGTTTGGCATGGCATAAAAAGTTATAATTCTCCTATATTCCTAATCGCCTATATATTGTTCTCTGTGGGATTCGACCCCGACTCATAGTTGAGTAAATTATATTGCATGCGACCGTGTCCATTTACTTTTTAGTAGTGGATTTTGACGTCATCAAAAATTGCGCCATTGCCGGAGAATAATTTAGCGTAATTTAGGTTGTTTGAGAAATAAGGGTATGTGCTTTGGTCCAAACTTGTGAATATTTGTGTAATTATCTTTCTTACCTTGGTCTATTTTTTCTTGTTTGTTTCTTGTTTGTTTTCTTAGTTTTGAAAAAAAACATGGCATCATATAATGAAAATTGGTCGGATGGTAATTGTTCATATTTTGATGACCCTTGTCCTTATTGTGAAGGACCACACTCGTGGCAAAATTGTTTAAATTCTCCCAGGGGTGGACTGTGCGCACAATCTCAAACCCACAAGTGGAGTATTTGTGATAAGTGTGGCCGTCAAAATGGTCATTGGGGTGATTGTGCTTATTTTTCCTTCCCTTCGCCAAGCCCTCGCTATGATGATTCTACTTTTTGTGATGAAAATTATAGGGATATGGAAGTGGAAGAAATTGAGCATGGTCAAAATGGATAGTTTAAGCTCATGTTAGAATGCTTACTTGAAGGAGGAAACAAAGAGCAAAATGCCTTAGAGGAGCTTTTGAAAAATAGTTTCCAAAATGATTTGGTGTTTGAAAGGTTAAACTTAGAAATGGGGGAAATGCTTGAAGCTTTAGAGGTCCAAAAAGCCTAGGAAGTGGATGATAGACAAGAACTTTCCTTAGATGTGGAAGCCGAAAATCCTTCCTTGGCTTTTGATCAAAACCAAGAAGAACTCTCAAATGCTAAAAATGAAAGGATGATGCTCATGTTGGAGGCCATTCTTGAAAATGAGGAGAAGCAAAGCTTGGAACTCGAGGACTTAAAACAAGCACTAACCCAAAATGATGATAATATCCGCAACTTGGAAAATCAAATGAAAATATTGGTTGAGGCTCACTATGCCCGCCAACTTGAGAGTGTGGAAAGAGATCAAGAAGAGTCCGACTTCGAGGAAGAAAGCAAGTTTTATTTTGAGGAATCAAGAATTGAACATCCGCCAACCGACTCCATGAGTGTTAATGATGCCAAGAAAAATATGGAATTAGAGTCAACCGGTGTAAGTAAAAATATGGTTGAACTCGACTCTAGTTCAGGGGAAAAAGAGAATGTCAAAAGTTGGAAAGATTTGCAATTTGAAGGCTTGAGATTGCATTCCAAGCATTGTTCAACCTTGGAATTGCATGGTGATATGGGAATTGAGCAGTGCGAATCGATATGGAAGTGCAAAGAAGAAAAACAAGAGCCATACATTTTGCAATTTGCATATTCAAAAAGGCAAAATGGCATTCCTCACATGAAAGACAAGAAACGCAAAATGAAGAAATTGATGTTTGGCTTGATCATTTACTTACCACCACCCTCTATTGCTCGTGGTCACAATCTTGATTCCAAGTTAGGTGCCCAATTCATATCGTCCAAGTGGCGAGAAATGTTTTAAAGTTGATCCGCATCGTGCCACGACGTTAAATGCGGCGCTTGGTGGGAGGTAACCCATCGTTTTCAAAATTTTTTCTCGTTTTTGAAATTTTCTTTTTTTTAGAATAGCTTAGTATATTATTTTTGACTAATCTGTCAAGTTTCAGATTTTTTGGAGTTGAATTAAGAAGTTTGGGGTGTTGGAACAAACCAAAGCAGTAGCTGCGCATAATTGGCCTGCCAAATCCTGGCATAACCACACCTGCGGACGTAAGCACGCAGGTGCGCTCATGCAGAAGCGGAAACTATAGCGCAGATGCGCAACATTCGCAGGTGTGACTTGCAGAAGCGGCTTCGCAGAAGCGCTTCTGGAGTCGCATGTGCGGAAATCGAACTGGTTTAATGAAATAACCCCTCATTTCATCACGTAAACTCTAAAAATTACTCCCCAAACTCAAACTCCTCTCATCTCTCATGCTACTGCTCTTCATCACTGCTCACTTTTGAATTTTCAAGCACAAGACTACACAGGTACCAAGTCTCTCATCTACTCCTCTCGTCTACTTCTCTTTTCTTTTTATTCTTCTTCATCTCCACTGTTCTAGCCCATTTTTCCCCACATTCTTTTTGTTATCAGTTTTAGTTTTGAAAGTGAGGGATATTAGTTGAGAGTATGTATTGTGTACTGATGTGTTGAACATGACCGTTGGGGGAAATCTGAATACCCAAATATTTTGTGTAGAAGCATAAATTCTCACTACTTGCAATGTGTTCTACACATTGTCCAAAAGAAAATCGTTTACTAAGTACCTCAAAATCAAGTTTAATAGAGTCGTAGGTTTATGTAATGCACTAATTTATAAGTCTTGAGTATAAATTATGTGCTAAAAAGCTTGTTTGAATAGTCGAAAATTCTGGGCATTTGATGTTTTGAAACCACTGACGAACTTTGCAGAAGCAAATGAAATGCCGCATATGCGGCCTCGCACCTACGTAGACCGTCCGCGGGTGCGAACACTAAGGAAATTGACAAAACCACAGAAGCGGATAAAAACCAGCAGAAGCAGGACCGCACCTGCGATGGCTTTTTCGCAGGTGCGGAAACTGGGCAGATTTCCAAATTCCAGTAGCTTTGCATCTGGAGCTTCCCGGGCCCATTCGACTCGATTCTTTGGGCTAATTTCTTTGTTTTAAATTGCCTAATATGATTCTACTTCCCGACTAACGTTGTTTTGATTCGTTTAAGGTACTTTGAGCTAAAATGGACCCGAACATGAACGAAAATGCTCTGCTTGCTCACAAAATTGAAGAAGTGGCTGAGAATTCGAACTATGATGATACCAGATTCATATCTTACCAGTGTGAAGCCCGGTATTATGATGATCTCCTCACGAAGAAGCTCAAATTTGAGAAGGGAATTACCGATGACAAAGTGTCCGAACGTCTTCCGGATTTCCATGGCCGGCTAGTTTCAAGCGGCTGGACCTGTTGCATCCCCACTCTATGCGATGCCAATGAGGAATGGGTTAGGGAATTTTATGCCAATTTAAGGCGTACACATTTTCAAAACCATGAAATCACTATAAGAGGGAAGACTGTGAGATTCGGGGTTGAAGAGATAAATGATATTTATGGGCTCCCAAATCATCCACTAGAGCCAGTGCAAGAAAGAGATACATGCGACAATGGTGATTGGCTAGTCGCAAAGCTATGTCCTCCATGTCATAGAGTGACTTGGGCTACAAAGAAGAAAGGCATCAAATATGGTGATTTCACAGCCGAAGCAAAAATGTGGTTGTATATCATTTCAAGCAGAGTGTCTCCTTTTGGGAACATGTATGATGTTCCATATACCAGGGCCTTGATAATTTCTTGCATCCTTGATGGCATTCCTGTGAATGTCGGTCACTACATTGTTCGGGAGTTGAAGGAATATATTCTTCCAGGTGGCACATTATTCATATTTCCATCATCGATTACAGAGTTGTGCCGGCATGCACATGTTGAGAAATGAAATGGAGATCATTTGATACCAGCAGACAAGCCATTACACCCATTGAGAGTGACAGGAGTAGGCAGTGTACTCCAGAGAAAGAAGAGGAAAGTGGAGATTACTGTAGGCGAGGGGTACTCCTCACAGACTGCTCAGGCCGAGGGACCATTTGGGATGCAAAATTCCCAGCTTGCTTTCATTCGTGACTTAAAGTCACGGATCCCTAGTGGGCCTTCACACTCCCAGCTATGCCCGAGTACTTCACCAGGAATGACATGAAGACCTACTTAGATGCACAGAAAAAGCAGGCAGAGTCTCAGGAGAAAATAGCAGCATCTGTTAGCACACTTGAGGCCGCCTATGGCAACCTGGCCAAGGCACATGCAGATCTTCATTCAGACTTTGAAAAGGAGAAAGTGAGCAACAAGAAGAAGGGAAAGTTTATGATCAAATTGTGGAGAGGCATCAAAGCCATCTTCAAATGGGGGCAACCGGACATGAAGATACCTGTTGCTGATGCTGAGGATAGTGAGGAGTACTCTTTTATGTCGAGTGCTGATAATGATGATGCTGATGACACTGAGGATGATGAGGCCGAGAGTTCTCAGCAGCAGTGATTAGCCTTTCTCCCGCAGTCTGCTAATCTGATGCAGACCCCAGGGAGACCCTAAAACTATTCTTATTTTATTTTGATATTGCAAGCAAAATGCAAAATGAAAGACAAATATGAGTAGTGTTCAAGGAGGGTGCAGTCACTTGTATCCCAAATCCTTATCCTACCCTTCCCTAAACCTACATTATAAGCTTAAAAGGTCCTTATGGGATCTCCAACCGAATGTTCTTAAATAGGCAGCGAATGAAAATAAGGGCAATCTAATGGCATAATAATTTGTAACACTTGAAATTCTTTGTTGAGAGTGAGTGTCTTTATGCATTAGTCTCTTGTGTTGTTATTATAAATATGGTGATTTTGGGACTTTCTTTCTTGTGAGGGCACACAATTAGGATATATTGGTGATATTGATGTATCCCGAAATGAGTAAATTGAGCATATGTAGTAGACTAGTGCTTTTGAGTCACTTCTTGAGGTTTTTTGTTGTCACTTAATTATTTTGAAACTCCTTTGCATTTCTTAAAGTTGATTTTGAATGAGGGAGTTGTTTGGTTGAGATTCACATTCTTGAGCCTAATTATTAGTACCAACCAAATCCATAAGTATGCTGCTTAATTGGAAAATGTGATTTGTTCAGGATAGCAATGCCATTTTTGCTTTAAATGGTAGAATCTCACGGAATTGTTGGTTTTGATTTGCTTGAGGACAAGCAAAAGCTTTAAGTTGGGGGTGTTGATGAGTGGTGATTTTACCACTCATTCTAGTATCTTTTCTTTAGATTTTGCGTCCTTTAATTATAATGTGAGGTTTTTATGGTGTATATTGCTAGATTTTCAGGTAAATGATGCCATGAAGAGACTTGAATTCAAGTGAAGTGGAATTGAGCAAAAAAGAGTACAAAAGTGAAAAATCCTTTAGTGATTTTGCATTTGCGGAACACTGCCCGCATATGCGACCTCGCATCTGCGAGCTGGAAGGCGGCATCTGCGGAGTTGAACTTCACTGGGACCATATCTGCGGCAAACAACTTCGCACCTGCGGAGTCTCTGATGCGACTATTTTGTCCGCATCTGCGGAGCAAGGGAATTCTACATGGGCTCGCACCTGCGATGGTTTATCCGCATCTGTGGAGTCGTACCTGCGCCACAATGTTCGCATCTGTGGAGTAGGAAAAATCCACTGAGTTCACGCATCAGCGATTGAATGCCCGCATTTGCGGAGCCTGCGAGGATCTTTTCGCAAGTGTGGTCAACGGGTTTCTGACCTGGGCAGTATTGACATTTCACATTTTCTCAACTCAAAACCCACATGCATATAGAACCATCCTTCTTCTTTACAAGCAGAACCGGCATACTCGACAGCAAAATACTAGGCCGGATAAAACCCTTATCAATGAACTCTTGCAACTATTCCTTCAATTCTGCTGGTTCCATGCGGTAGAATGGGATAGATATCCCTATCGGATGCCATGCCCAGGAGATCTGTTGGAAATACATCTGGGAAGTCTCACACTATAGGAATTGACTCGACGGTAGGAGTATCAACATTGACATCTCTCACAAAGGCTATGTATACATCACACCCATTCTCAACCTTCCGTTGAGCCATTAGAAAGGACACAACCCTATTGAGAACACAATCCAATGTACCTTTCAACTCTAATTGTAGAAAACCTAGCATAGCAGTGTCATAGTCTTGGAATGACAATCTAGAATAGCATGATAGGGCGACAACCAGTCCATACCCAAGATCACATCAAAGTCTATCATATTGAGTAGCAATAGAGCAACTTTGGTCTCAAAACCACAAATAACAACTAAACACGACTTATACACACGGTCCACAACAATATAATCTCCCACAAGCGTGGAAATATAAACAGGAAAACTCAAAGTATCATGATATATATCTAAATATGGAGCAAAGTAAGATGACACATATGAATAAGTGGAACCCAGATCAAATAAGACTGATGCATCTCTATGACAAACTGGAACCATACCTGTGATGACTGCGTTTGATGCGACTGTCTCCATCCTACCCTGAAAAGCATAGCATCAGGCCTGGCCTCCCCCTCTAGGGCGACCTCTACCCACTGACCCCCATCCCTGGCTGGCTGTGCAGGTGGAGCGGCAACTGGAGTAGTAACCATTTCCTATGAAGTCTTTGGACCAGGTGGAATCCATGGAGCTTGAGTAGTCTGTGGAGGTGCACCCCTCCTGAGTCTGGGAACTTCTTTACCATGTGACGGGTATAACCACACTCAAAGCAAGCTTTCGGTGGGCGTGGCTACTGGAACTGGCCCTGGCCTGGTTGGCTAGACAGACCGCTAAAGGCACCCCGTGCATGAGATGCACTAGAAAGTGGCTGAGAAAAGTGTGCAACTTAAGACCTCGGAATAGCCGGAGCACCACTAGAAGCTGGAAGTGCTGAATGAACTAGACGCCTCACATAGCCTCTACCATGACTAGTTGTAGCTGCAGTGTGGCCATCGCTAAATCCTCCAGTACCTCGGAGCCTTTTGGACTCTCTATGCTCTCTCAAAACCTGTGATAGGGTCTCCTAAAGTGTCGGGGTGACAACAGGCAACTCGGGTGCCTGCCCCCCAAACTGGAGCTACTGATGGTTTCTCAATCGCAACTCGGGTAGATTCTCTAGCTGCACCACGTGCCGTTCCTCAACCTCTACTCGGCCCTAGCCTCTCGCGGCTCTAGCATGGGTGTAGGAGTCTGATTGTCGGATCCAACAGTATGTGTTCTCACCATCTGTGAGAGAATATAAAGTCAAAGATTCAGATTTCAAAGTCAACCAATTCACATGATAAGGAGTCAAAGAAGTGGATGTTTCCTAACAGTTACGTAGCATCTCGAAAATATACGTCTCTGTACCGATCCGTAAGACTCTACTAAACCTGCTTATGACTCGTAACACCTATGAACTAGAGCCTTGATACCAACTTGTCACGACCCCAATTTGCCTCCTTAGAATGTCATGATGGCACATGGTCTCTAAGACTAGGTAAGCCTAACAATTGAGAGATTATGACAGAAATAAAAGCTAAAAACATAATATAAACTAAAAAATCTCATAAATATCTCGAAAACTAAATCACAGCGGTAATGCTCCCAAAACCTAGTGAGACAGCGTCATAAACTCTACAGAATGTTCCAAAACACCTACTACAACTCTGTCTATTAAAGGAAGCAACAATACTAAAAATATAACGGAAGGTGACTCCGAGACCTGCGGATGTAGAGCAGGTATACCTTGAAGTCTCCGCTCAATAGCTACAAATCAATCACTAACGTCCCGCATGGGCAAACATACCTGACCTGCAATAAAAGATGTGCAGAAGCGTAGTATGAGTACATTATAATAATACCCGATAAGTATCAAGCCTAACCTCGGTAGAGTATTGACGAGGCCAGGTCAAGACCCCTACTAGGAAATGATAAACAGAACAAGATATAATAATGAGGAGTAATGGAAAAATAGAGAGATGAATGATAATGAAGCGATTCAATAACGTAAGATAATAAAAGAATAGTAAGCATAAAGATAACAAGAATGAAGCAATTAATGAGAACCACAATTAGTCAAATATGGACAAAACTGATAAAACAAGGTAGAATGAAAGCAACAAGAACAGTTCAACCAATAACTCTTTTCAACATGAGATGCACAACAAGAATCACAATCGAGGTACTGCCTCGTATACAATAAGAATCACAACTGAGGTACCACCTCGTATACAGCAAGAATCACTACTGAGCTACCGCCTCATATTCATATTTCTCAATTCCAATCACAATCTTTCCTTATACCGCCGTGTAAGCCTTACATTTAAATAGTTTTGAAAACATTTTTCCCGAAAAATATACACACCCTTTAGCGCACATTATGTCGTCACGTGCCTTCAAGTAATTCCCTTACTAGCAACACGCACATAAACCCCACCTTATGCCACCGGATGCACATTAACCCCTATCCTTCTACAGCTACATGCATATCAATATTACAACACAATAACAACTCGCACCACAAGTGCCCTTATGCCAACCCTTGCAAAAACTCAATAATATCAATGTTTTCGCAATAGTAGCCCATGGCTCAACCACAATGTGTACAAGAATATCAACAATAACAATGAATGGGAATTGCTCAACAAGAGATATATCTCAACAATTAACAACTCCTCCTCAATGTGAGAACGACTTTCATAACTTTAACACCAATAACTCAACAAGAAGATATTTCACAAAATAACAACTTAAAGTAAAAGTAATTCAACAATTAGGGATGTAACAAGGCAATAGGGAAGGAAATAACATCAACTAAGGCATATAAGATTAAAGTATCATGTAAGAGGTACGACAAGAATAAACAAGTCAAACAAGACATGTAAGGATAGACTAACACATATAAGAGTATATTAACAATGAGAATTAAAGCATGATATGACAATTCAATTTAAGGCATGGAAAGAGTATAAATAACCTAAACCAGTCAAATACCATATAATCTGTGTACCCACTCGTCACCTTGCGTACAAGACTTTTACATAACACAAATATCACAATAATTCCAAATCCTAAGGGGGTACTTCCCCCACACGAAGTTAGGCAAGATACTTACCTTAACTAGGCAGACTCATCCCTCGAAAATATCTTTTACCCTAAAATTCGTCTCCACACAACTCAAATCTAACAAAAGTTGAATTAATATCATCAACCAATGCAAGGGAAAACAATTACAGTAGACAAAGCTATGATCTTTACAATTTTTTCAAAAAGTCAACAAACGTCAACCCTAGGCCCGCCCGATCAAAACTTGGTTCCAAGGATAGATTTTGACTACCCATAACCTCACGAGTCTATATATGAGATTAATTATAAAATATGATTCCAAATCAACTCTCAAAACTCAAATTGTCATTTTTCTACAACTTGAAAACATTTCCCATTTTTTCCTATTGATTCACATTAGTTTGATGTTAAATCTAAGATATATTCATGAAATATAGTTGGAAATTGATTAGAATCACTTACCCAAAGTTTGTAGATGAAATCCTCTCTCCAAATTGCCTCCTAAATACTCTTGCTCTATATTTTGGTTCCTGGCCGGCTGAAAGCCAAGGCTAGAAATTATGGGTTCTTGCTCTTTGTTGATATTCATAACACTATCTACTTCCGTTCTTTCTTGTTCTTCGCTTAACTGGTGGGTTACCAAACCTTTTTCATTTCATTCCTATTTACCTGTCATTAGCATATATTTTCACTTCTGAAGATTGTGGTTTAATGCATTTCTCGGCTGTTCTCGTGTGCAATTCTAACTATCTTACTTCAATTTTAGGCCTTTCTAATCTGAATTCTATTATGTTTGTAGTTTAAGACATGCTTAGACCTGATTTGAACTAATTAATTTCTTTTTAAGTCTGTCTAGCCTATGTGTTACTAATGTTTGGAACTATTGCACTTTAGCTATCTCATTAGTGTTTAAATTTGTTATTAACCCTATTACCTGAACATGCTTTCATGTCCCCTTTTATGGATTAGTAGACTAAGAATGAATTTATTCACTAAGTGTCTAGCATAAGTCTATTTCTGAACTTGTTGTGATGACATATAGCATGTTTGATCCTGTATGCTTCTACCATATCTTGACTTCCTAATAGTTGCCTTAATTTGTTCTCATTCTGTTAAGTTTTGTTGCCAATTGATATGATCCCTTCTTGGGACACTAGCATCTACACTTAGCATAATCTGAACCTTTTTCTTACTATGAGTTTGTGTACAACAATATTGCAAACCTTTCTTGTTAGTATATGCATTATGTGTTGAACTTGTTTTTCTTAAACTTAGTTAAGTCTTTTATCAAAACCTAAGCATGTTATACTACCTATACTATGTGCTCAACTTGAATCTGCTTGTATCCCTTAGTGTTGTCCCTTAACCTTAGTCCATTCCCTTACTGCCTGGTCTCTTTTGAGTTCTTATTCTTAGCCTACTGAAAGCCAAGGCTACTTAGGTTCTATCATTTGACCTATCTAGTGTGAGCACTGCTCGGGGTCCAATTGAGACCCTTGTGAACTCTGACACACTAGGATTTGGTCCTTAGTCTTTCTCTGAATTTCCCCTATCAACCTCCCTAGTGTGAGCACTGCCCTGGGTTCTTGAAGCCCTTGGAAACTCTGACACACTTGGGTCTTAGTTCTATTTACTCAACTTTGTTTTCTACCTACTGGATGAATCAATTGGTTTCTGGCTGCCTTATGTCAATGAAGATGTAATTTCTGGGCTGTTGTGAAACATGGGAATGAAGGCTTGGCCTGGCAGGTTATATCTTTGGGCTAGCTGTAGGCTCACTATAGTTATTTTATTCTGTAATTTATGCCATTCATTGGGTCTGTAATAATGTTGTAGCAACAATTGGGGTATTAGTAAAATTGGGAAAATGGGGTTTATCTTAATACTTGCAGTGAAATGGGTAGAGATCCTGCCTATAGGTGCTCTACTTTGCTCAAATGTGTTATTATGCTCAAATGTGTTCAGTTATTATGCGTTAGAAATTCTGCCTATAGGTTCTCTACTTTGCTCAAATGTGTTCTTCTTTTACCTGTTAGAAACCATTCCTATAGGAAATTAAATGACCAATGTCTCAATGTGCATTACCACATACTCATTAGGCATTATAGGATTCTGTTAATTTACATGCTACCTAATCTGCAATTTAAAAATCCTGCCTATAGATCTTAATTATTGATTATAGAAATCATNTATGCTACCTAATCTGCAATTTAGATACCATGCCAATAGGATCTAAAATTAAACTCAATTATGACGATAGAAATCCTGCCTATAGGGTCTAAAACCAGTCTTAATTATTATCCTGCTCGTTTCTTTCAAGTGTTAATGTTGAACTTTCAACACTGTTGTGTTGCCACTATTAGAAAGCATGCCTATAGGATCAAACTAAGTAATTCTAAATATCATCTGTGGTTATGACTGCCAACTAGTACGTAAATCACCTAAATAACATGTATATAGGTTTAATCGCTTATAACACGTAATTTTAGAAATTGTATCTAAGGTAGCATCTTGCATATGAAACTGCCTGCATGTTCGAATCCCAAGGTCACATAGAAACCATGTCTATAGGGCCTAATGGTTTTAATTTGCCTCAATCCTGAAATTGTCTAACGCTTAATGTGAAAAATTTATTCGCGTGCATTTGTTGTCTAAGTGTGGAGGCTAACTTAAGCCCTTATTTGCTTTTACATGAAGTCCAACTTATTTTGTATGTCGCCTAGTTTTATCATTTCTGAGCAGCCTAAGCTAAGTCTAGAAACCATCCAAAATAGAGGTCCAAACGTCTCCTAGGCCATAGGCATGGGATGGGTAGTGCACGCGTAGGGAACAGTTTAGAATCAACTAGTGCGCTTTAGGTAAAAACTTAAAGATAGTAATCGGGTAGTAGCAGATGATAGTCTGTGGCCGCTGAATAATATGCGTAACACCCCACCTCGAGGGAGTTACGAAGTATTATTTATGTTGCACAGGGTGATCCTTTAGGCTAAAAAACTTAGGACCCCCATCTTGTCTTTAAACCAATTATCTGTGTTTACTCAAGGACTTTCTAATAATTATTTTTTTAAACTTCTTGTTGTTTTCTCTACTCTTTGACTAATTCATTTAATTTAAGTTCGGTCGGGACCCACAGTTGTGGACCTCGAAGAGTACCTAACACCTTCTCTTCGAGGCAATTTGAGTACTTACCCGATCTTTGGTGATGCAAACTGGTTAAACCATAGTTATTTGCAAATAGGTTCCCTAACTCACCTCAAACCCGTTAGGTGGCGACTCTCTCTTTTAACACCCTTCCCTTAAAAGCGTTGTCACGTGTCGAAGCCCGATTTCGGGAGAAAGAAGGGGCGCGATAACATGGCGACTCTGCTGGGGAAATGTTTAGGATCTTACCATAGCGAACTTGGTCTATATGAATTAGTCTTCTTTGATGAATGTGTTTCCTTGTTCTTTATCGTTACATGAACATCCCACATCCATTTTCCCTTTTTATGGCTACATGCACACCCTTTCCCCTATTTCCCTCTATTTCGAAATAGTATTAATATGCAAATCTTTGCTTAATTTTGTTACAATGTGCGTTTTCCTTTATTTTCTAGTCTTGTTCACTTGCTACAAATATTTTTTAAATTTAATACATCATGTCGCTCCCTAGCCCTACCCCTTTGCTTGCTTTATTGCAATTCTTTCACATTGTGCGAACTAACTTCTTCCTTGTTTTCCTTTCTTTTTATGTCTTTACGCTCCATTTAATACTGCGCTTATTGTCTTCATCATGCAAAATACTTTGGCAACGTGTTGTTTTATCTTTACATAAAGTATGCTCCACGTCATATTCCACTCGTGCGTAATTAATAGCGGCGCTTGATGAGTATCCGAGCTCTTCCTAAATCACCCTTTTAAAATATGGAAAGGCTTATTTGCAGTAAAACTAATCGATTAGCGACGCAATCGACGGTTCCGTGCCTTCCCCTCTCAAGTTTTCCACTTGAGGGTACCGGTCTAGACTCTTCTAGAAACCCTCACTCAAATATTAACTGTGCATGCATCATGTCTAAACCTAGTATGGGTTAGAACGTTGTCCGTGTAATAACTTTCTAAGGCAAGCCTTGTCCAAAGCCCGCCGGGATTTCCTTAAATCCCAATGGGTAAAATCATGATATGTGCATTATTTGGATAAAATGTGCCGATATGCTAATCATTAATATGTAAATAGTCGAATCCGGATGGGGGAAGGGCTAACTTTATTTTTTTTGCAGAAATGAGGCACGAAGTCCCCAGGTTCAGCATGGTTCGAAGTATCCTAACCTTGTTGCTAGATTGGTGGGAAAATCTCTCGCCAAGTAACAAAAACCATTTGAAAAGAGTTCTCAGGAATTTACCTTCTTTGTTAGATATTCAGCCGAACAATGTGTTAATTGAGGCTGCCACCATGTTCTGGGATGAGAAGATGGTCGTCTTCCGTTTTGGGGATATATAAATGACTCCCCTTCTAGAGGAAATAGGAGGCTTCGCTGGGCTCCCATGGGATAGCCCTGGTTTGTTGGTACCGGAAAACCGTACTTCTCGAGGTTTCCTAAAAATGATGGGTTTCAGGAAAAATGACGAGTTAGTCTGTCTGAAGAAATCTTACATACCATTCGACTTCTTTTACGAGTGTTATGGTCACAGCAAGTCATGTCGTCTTTACCATGATGAATTTTCCATCACTTCTTTGGGTTGGACTCACCGCTGGGTTTTTGTATTCATCGTCTATTGTTTGGGAATGCTGATATTCTCGGTACAAGGAAAAAGGATCCACACTCGCCTAGCTATGTCAGTAAGACCCTAATTGAAGGAATTGAGGGGCAAATTTACACTATTGTCCCAATGATCGTGGCTGAGATATATCGAGCCTTAGACCGTTGCAAAAGGGGATATAGCCATTTCTAGGGTTGCAATCTGTTGCTGCAAATATGGTTGTTGGAACACCTTCAGAGAGGACAATACCTTCAAGCATTTCCACGACGACCATGGAATGACCATATAGCTTATCACCGTCCGAAGAGAATGACTTTTATCCCAGACAAGTTTGCACAACCGGGAAACGCTGTGAGCTGGGTATATTTCTTTAGCAATTTGACTGATGACAAGGTACATTGGATGTTCGAGTGGTTCCCTAGCAGTGAATTCATCATCAGGTCGAGAGATGTTCCTCATCTACTGCTAATCGGATTAAGGGGAATCTATCCTTATGCTCCTATCAGAATCATGAGGCAAGCTGGGCGAAAATAGGTTATACTATGAGTTTCCAAAATGGATCATTACAAAGGAGACTTCCAAGGGAATGCCATTCCATTCAAGTTTGAGGCACAGCACATGTGGTATTAAAATATTATTGTGGAGAAAGATAATATCGAGTCAGACAGGTATCATTCCGGCCATGTGTACTTCTACCCATCATATTTGGTCGCTGACATAGTAGGAGAGGTCAAGCCATGGGTTGATTTGAGAAATAGGGTCATACACGACGCTGCTGAAGCACAAGTCAAATACAGAAGGTTGCGCAAAATGGTCTTTGAATCTGAGGCTATGCATTTGGAACAACATAAAGTGGACATGGAAGCAATCAATGAATGGAAAGGAATCGCTACTAAATCAACAAAAAGGTCGGAGTATTTGGAGCAGGGTTTCATGGAACTTGAGGGAAAGGTGAGGAAAAGGGTCTCCGATAGTCAGAACACAGAGGGTAGTGAAGGAGGACATCTAGCAAGGACGTATCTTCTATTGGACATGCGCGACTTGGGGAATCTGATTGACGGGGCTAAGAAGGCCAAGCTTGGAGAAGGTCCCTCTAGGACCGAGTAGATTAGGAATGATGTTTTCTAGAATCGTTTTAAAATTTGATTGTAATAAGGCAAATGCCACTAGTGACTCTTTATAATTATTGTCGTTTTAGTAGATATTTGGTCTATTCATCATATTAATGAAATGACACAGTTTTCGGCATTGAGTTTTCTCCAAAGCTATATGTCGCTAGGCCTACCTCGGGCACGATGAGGACCCCAAATTAGGACGCGAATTTAAAATTCCTCAATATGTGTTTAAATATAGTAAATATCCTTTTGATAATTCTTACTGACTTGCTTACCTTTCTGTTTTTCTTTTCTTTCGTTTATTCACATTCCCAAAGGTTGGTTCGAGCATACTGGCATCATCGACATATCATACCAGATCTATAGGTCCTCCACCTCCTCCTCCTCCAAGTGATCCTAAGAACAAATGAAAGGTTAAGATGGATGATCTGAGTGGTATCAGAAAAGACAATGCTACATATGCAAAGAATGTTGAGACTTCGGATGGTCGGAGTAGTCCGACACAGAACGACTTGGTTTTGCGATTAGAGAAAAATATGCTGGAGTTACAATGGGAACTTGAGCATGTCCGTAACTTGGCAAACCTTTCCCTCACCCTGAATGTCCCCGACATCAACCAACAAATCGTCCAAAACCCAACACCTCCTCAAAAGACACAAAACCAGCACCCCCAAAATCCTCATGCACCTCATCAATATTCCATGCCTCCCCAAACTCCTAATCCTCCACCAGTACCAACTCCTCCATAACACCAACATCATCCAATCCAGTACCCACAAACTACTACCTACCACACTCCTCAAAACACACCTCAGCCTACCCCTAATCCCCAGAACTCAACCAATGATCACCACTACACCCAAATCCCTAGAGTCTACCAAAGTAACCCCATATGCGTAGAAACTTTACCCCATATTTCACAACAAACTACGTACACACCAGAATCCATTGAGAAGGACCTTCTAATCAAGAACATGGCGGAGGAACTTAAGAAGCTTACAAGCAGAGTCCAAGGTGTCGAAGGTGGTAAAGGCATCGAAGGTTTGAACTATGAGGATTTATGTATTCAACTGGACGTAAAACATCCAGAGGGTTACAAACCTCCTAAGTTCGAAATGTTCGACGGGACAGGTGATCCAAAGGTACATCTAAGGACGTATTGTGACAAGCTCATAGGGGTTGGTAAACATGAAAGAATCCACATGAAGCTGTTCGTGAGGAGCCTCACTGGAGACGTCCTATCCTGGTACATCAGTCAAAATCCAAAGAAGTGGATTAATTGGGTAAGCATGGCGTCAGATTTTATGGATCGGTTCAGATTCAACACAGAGAATGTACCAGATGTCATCTATATCCAAAATATTAAGAAGAAGCCAACAGAAACTTTCTGCGAGTATGCTACTTGGTGGAGATCAGAGGCTGCAAAAGTAAGGCCAGCATTGGAAGAAAAACAAATGAACAAATTCTTTGTCCGGACCCAGGATCCGCAATATTATGAGAGGTTGATGGTTATTGAAAATCATAAATTCTCCGACATCATCAAATAGGGATAAAGAATAGAAGAGGGAATCGAAAGCGGGATGGTAACAAATTTTGAGGCACTACAGGCTATGAACAAAGCCTTGCAATCGGGGTGTATATCTAAAAAGAAGGATACAGGGGCTGTGATGGTAGCCCAAGGTTTGAATTCTCCTCTGACATACCAAACACCTCCACCCATATATCAACCTTCACCTCCTAGATATCAACAACCTGCTACCGCCTACCACACTTACAATACTCAACCAGCATATTACCAGTTGTATGAGAGATTAAAAGCTACCGGTTATGTCACTCGTATTCCTACTGTCGCCATGGAACATTCCTCTTAATGGGTCAATCCGAATAAGACATGTGCATACCATTCGGGCATGAAGGGTCACACTATTGATGAATGACGTACTCTGAAGGATACGATCCAGACGCTGATTGATACCAAAGTTATACAGGCAAAGGAGACTACACCTAATGTCTGAAACAATCCCCTCACAGATCACAGGGGCGAGGGGGTAAATGTGATAGAAACTGATGAAGAATGGGATCCAGAGGCGTCAATTGGGCTCATTCGAGGAGAGGATGATCCCAAAATGCCTCCAGTCACTCTCACACCTATTATGGTATAGATACAGTCACCAATTAAAGTTGAGGTAGCCGCATTGACTCCGTTCGAGGATGAAGTAACAATGCCCTCAGCCACGCCAACTCCGTTCGAAGTAGAAGTGCCACACCATTCACCGTAACGGTAGCACCCACACCATCCTTTAATTACAATGTTGTGCTTTAGGACTATACTGTAGAAGCGAGAAGGAAAGGAAAAGAAATGGAAGAAACTAGTGCAGCACAAGGTATGACCAGAACTAGTAGGGTTTACACGCCCGAGCATTTGGGGGAAACAAGTAAAGAAGTCACTTCCAGGAAGCCTATCATTGAACCAGTCCGGATGATCTTTGGAGAAAGGTGCAAGCAAGGGAGTATTCTGTGGTTGATCATTTGAACAAAACCCCTGCTCAGATATCCATTCTATCACTACTGCAGAATTCTAAGGCAGATACGAACGCGTTGATGAAGGTGTTGAATGAGGCCAATGTACCCAACAAAATTACCAGTGGAGAGATGGACAACATGGTAGGAAAAGTATTAGAAAGCCATAAGATCACTTTCCATGAAGATGAACTGCCGCCGGAAGGGTTGAGTCACAATAGGGCACTGCATATCATAGTGATGGAGGTTCAACTCTCAACATCTACCCGTTGACTACTTTGAAGAGGTTAGGTAAAGGTTTGCATGAGATACGAGCAGGAACTATGAACGTAAAAGCATTCGATGGGTCTCAAAGGGCCACAATCGGAGAAACTAACCTGTAGTTACAAATGGGTCCAACTTGGTTTGACGTTGAATTCTAAGTGCTCGACATATCTGCCTCATACAATCTGCTATTGGGATGACCTTGGATACACGCCATTGGGGCTGTAGCGTCTACTTTGCATCAGGCTGTGAAGTTCGAATGGAATTATCAGGAGGTGATCATTCATGGAGACGGGAGTAACCCTATTTACACCAACCAGACTGTCCCGGTTGTGGAGAATAAAAGGAAGTTAGGAGGAGAGACGTACCATCGCATTGAGCGTGTTAACGCGATCGAGAAGGACAAATGGTAGAGTAGCAAAATAGAAAGCATATTGGCATAGATAGGGTATGAAACCGGTAGAGGTCTTGGCAAGAATCTCCAAGGGATCACCAAGCCAATACAATTAAAATGTCACGGCACGACCTTTGGACTGGGATATCAGTACACCTAGCACGAGTATCAGAATTGGTCGCCACCATGGTGTGGTCCTTATTACCCTCTTGAGCAGCCGATACCACATTTGAGCCAATCCTTCCATCAGGCCGATATGATGTGGCGATTTGAAGAAGATGAAATTCTAGCTGGTTTAAGGAATCTGTTCATGGAAGATGAAGATATGGAATGTAGTGTAACAGTTGAGGAGGAGGATGAAGAATGCCTCATCACCGAGACAGTGGAGAAGGGAGTTGTTCTTAGGAACTGGACTGCCACACTATCAAGGGCCCGCCGAGTTCCGGGTTAGCCTGGCTACTAGTGTCATTTATTACACCATGGAGGGTGTACTGCTATAAACTGATGCCATTTGGTCTGAAGAATGCTAGGGCCACTTATATGAGGGCCATGACAACTATTTTCCATGACATGATACACAAGGAGATATAGGCATATCCGGATGACATCATCATCAAATCCAAGAAGAGTACAGATCACATAGCAGACTTGAGGAAATTCTTTGATCGGTTTCAAAGGTACAATTTGAAATTGAATCCCTCAAAATGTGCCTTCGGGGTCCCCACAGGAACATTATTAGGATTCATCGTCAGCCATAGAGGAATTGCGCAAGACCCATCAAAGGTCAAGGCTATCCAGGATTCGCCACCTCCAAAGAACAAGAAAAACGTGATGAGTTTCTTGGGACGTCTAAATTACATCAGCCGCTTCATAGCACAATCAACCGTGATCTGTGACCCGATTTTCAAAATGTTAAAGAAGGATGCTACAACCAGTTGGACTGAAGACTGCCAGAAAGCTTTTGACAGAATCAAAGAATATTTGTCCACGCCGCCAGTCTTGGTCTCGCCAGAACCTGGTAGACCACTACTACTCTATCTCTCTGTATTATATAGGGCTTTCGGTTGTGTCTTGGGACAACATGATAAAACGGGAAGGAAAGAACAGGCCATATATTATCTGAGTAAGAAGTTCACACCCTACGAAGCATAGTATTCTCTGCTGGAATGCACATGTTGTGCTTTGACCTGGATAGAACAGAAACTGAGGCACTACTTTTGTGCCTATACCACGTATCTCATATCAAGGATGGATCCTTTGAAGTACATCTTCCAGAAACCCATGCCTACATTGAAGCTAGCAAAATGGCAGATATTATTGAGTGAATTTGACATCATCTTTGTGACTCAGAAGGCGGTTAAGGGACAAGCATTAGCGGATCATCTTGCGGAAAATCCTATAGGAGGAGAATACGAACCACTAAAAACGTATTTTCCTGATGAAGAAGTATCATTTGTAGGAGAAGATATCGCCGAAGCCTACGACGGATTGAGAATGTTTTTCGATGGAGCCGCAAACTTCAAAAGAGTGGGTACTGGAGCAGTTTTGGTGTCAGAAACAGGTCAATGTTATTCGGGATTCGCGAAACTCAGATTTTCGTGCACCAATAATATGGCAGAATATGAGGCTTGCATATTGGGGCTCAATTTGGTCGTTGACATGAATATCCAGGAATTACTGGTAATTGGTGATTCAGATCATTTGGTACATCAGGTGCAGGGAGAATGGGCTACAGTGAATACAAAGATATTACCATACCTATTTCATGTGCAAGAGATGATGAAGAAGTTCACGAAGATAGAGTTTAGATATGTCCCGAAAATTCAAAATAAGTTGGCAGATGCATTGGCCACTTTGTCCTCCATGATACAGCATCCAGAAAAGAATTTCATCGACTCCATTCTGGTAAGGATTCATAATCAGCCAGCTTACTGCGCTCATGTTGAAGAAGAAGCAGACGGGAATCCGTGGTTCCATGATATCAAGGAGTACTTAGATAAAGAAGAGTACCCGGAGCATGCAAATCATACTAAACAACGCACGCTCTGAAGATTGTACAACTATTTCTTCCAAAGTAGAGGAATTCTATACAGAAAGACTCCAGACTTGGGGTTATTATGGTGTGTTGATGCCAAGGAAGCTTCCAAACTGCTCGAAGAGATACACTCTGGAACTTGCGGACCATGTATGAATGGTTTCATTTTAGCCAAGAAAATACTGAGAGTAGGTAATTTTTTGGATGACTATGGAAATAGAATGCATCAGATATGTCCAAAAATGTCATCAGTGACAAATACATGCAGATATGATACGGGTGCCATCAAATGAACTCAATGCAATGAGTGCACCTTGGCCTTTTGCCGCTTGGAGAATGGAAGTCATTGGACCAATCAATCCTGCCGCTTCCAACAGGCATATGTTCATTTTAGTGGCCATCGACTACTTCACAAAATGGGTCAAAGCTGTATCCTACAAAGTTGTAACCAAGAAAGTCGTCGCAGATTTTGTCAGAGATCGTATTGTTTGCCGATTCGGGGTTCCAGAGTCCATCATCACCGACAATTCCACCAATCTCAACAGTGACCTAATGAAGGCAATGTGCGATACCTTCCAAATCAAGCACAAGAATTCCACAGCATACAGGCCTTAAATGAATGGAGTCGTGGAGGCCGCAAACAAAAATATCAAGGAAATACTGAGGAACATGGTAGACAACCACAAGAAATGGCATGAGAAGTTACCATTTGCCTTATTGTTGTACCGTACCACAGTCCGCACATCAACTGGGGCAATTCCCTATTTGTTGGTCTACGGTGCCGAAGCTGTCATTCCTGCAGAGGTTGAAATTCCTTCTTTAAGAATGATACAAGAAGCTGAACTAAATGATGCAGAATGGATAAGAAGCCGCTACGAACAATTAGCTCTTATTGACGGGAAAAGAATGAATGCAATGTGTCATGGTAAACTCTATCAGAATAGGATGTCTAGAGCTTTCAACAAAAGGGTCAAACCTAGATAGTTCGCATCGGGGTAGCTGGTACTGAAGCAGATCTTCCCGCATCAAGATGAAGCCAAAGGGAAATTTTCGCCCAATTGGAAAGGGCCCTACATGGTTCACAAAGTACTAACTGGAGGAGCGCTCATACTCGCAGAAATGGATGGAGAGGTTTGGCCAAAGCCTATCAACTCAGATGCAGTCAAAAGATATTATGTTTAGAATATTTTCATTTCTTCATCTGATGTAACTGAACTACACTTGACCTGATTCCCGTTTAAGAGGAAATACATATGCAGCCCTATGGGTTCGGTCACAATTCAATAAAATTTTCATTTTCCCCACAACCATAAACTGGGGCAGAATTTTGAGGAGGACCCTCAAAATTCCGAAGCAAGTCCAGCCAACGTCATCATATGCAGAACGGTCAGAGAATCACCTAAGTAAACTGGGGCAGAATTTCGAGGACCCTTAAAATTCTAAGGAAGTCGCAATGTCTCTAAAGTGTCACAGTCATTGGTTCGTCTAATTTATCCGATATTGCATACTAATGTATTTGAAATAACTACATTAGTCATATGCACGCACATTTTCAAAAACTTTATATTTATGAAACAGTCAGATGCTACCCGTGGTAACTCAAGCAGGATTTGGATACAGAGCAAAGCAAAGCAGGCAGGCGGATCACGAACCAACCTTCCCCCGTAAAACTCACAATTGTCCTTTGGATGCAGGAACAAGAAATATTTTCAAATTCATGCACACGTCAAAATCACTATCTTTATAACAACAAAGCTGCCAGGCGCAAACACATTTCCAGCTAAGAAATACTCTGCTACTACTTATTATATGTTCATTTCATGAGACTAAGCATTGTCTCCATCTTGCATGAGGTTCAGCCCCGCCTCCTTAATTGCATAAGGCTAAGAACTGCCTTCCCGTGCATGAGACTAAGCATTGTCTCCACCTTTACATGAGGTTAAGCCTTGCCTCGTCAATTGCATAAGGCTAAGCACTACCTTCCCCTGCATGAGACTAAGCATTGTCTCTATTTTGTATGAGGCTAAGCCTTACCTCCTCAATTGCATAAGGCTAAGCATGGCTTTCCCTTGCATGAGACTAAGCATTTTCTCCACCTTTTCATGAGCCTAAACCTATCTCCTCAATTTCATAAGTCTAAGAATTGCCTTCCCCTTCATGAGACTAAGCATTGTCTCCCACTTGCATGAGGCTAAGCCCTGCCTTCTCAATTGCATAAGGCTAAGTCTTGCCTTCCCCTGCATGAGGCTAAGCATTGTCTCCATCTTGCATGAGGCTAAGCACTGCCTCCTCAATTGCATAAGACTAAGCACTGCCTTCCCCTGCATGAGACTAAGCATTGTGTCTATTTTGCATGAGGCTAAGACTTGCCTCTTCAATTGCATAAGGCTAAGCATTGCTTTCCCCTGCATGAGACCAAGCATTGTCTCCATCTTGCATGAGGCTAAGCCCTGCCTCCTTAATTGCATAAGGCTAAGCACTGCCTTCCCCTGTATGAGACTAAGCATTGTCTCCACTTTTGCATGAGGCTAAGCCCTGCCTACTCAATTGTATAAGGCTAAGCACTGCCTTCCATTACATGAGGCTAAGCCCCTCCTCCTTCATTGCATATGTCTAAGCACTGCCTTTCATTGCATGAGACTAAGCACTGTCTCCAATCTTTGCATGAGGCTAAGCCCTGCCTCCTCAATTACATAAGGCTAAGCACTGCCTTCCATTGCATGAGGCTAAGCCCTGCCTCCTTAATTGCATAAGGCTAAGCACTGCCTTCCATTGCATGAGACTAAGCACTGTCTCCAGTCTTTGCATGAGGCTAAGCCCTGCCTCCTTAGTTCCATAAGGCTAAGCATTGCCTTCCTTTTGCATGAGACTAAGCATTGTGTCCATTCCTGCATGAGACTAAACATTGTCTCTTCTTGCATAACCACAAATGCTATGCTATTCGAAACCTTGCACTATTCTCTATCTCGGGGCTAAGCTCTGCCCCCGATCTTACACGAGACAAATCTCTGTCTTGTTTCGTTTTGCATCATGGTTTTGCATCTTATGGGCTGAAATATCGCCATTCTGTCCAAAGGCGTCAGAGTCCGAAGTCATCATCCTCACAGTCGGAAGACACCATGCCATGGCATGAGGATCTCTCAATATTGCACATCATTATTCAAAGGCATCATAGTTCAGAGGCACCATCCTCGTAGCTCGAGAACATCATTTCATCGCCTGCGAATCCCCTATCTCACAATTCATGGCCCGGGACATCATGGTCTAAGAACACCATCCATATCGTCCAAAGACAGCTTTCATGGTCCGAAGGGAATTTGCATCATGCTTAAATTCTTGCAATAATCCATATATACTTGCATGCATTGTGTTTTAAGTTTTGCAGGTAATCCAGGAAGTAATCGTTCTCCGAATGGGAGCAATCTTCGCTCCGGTTTTCGTTAAACGTTCATATCTTGCAATTATTTCAAACGTAACCAACCGTCGTCCGTTACCTGTTCCGATCTGATAACTGTTCAAATATCCATATCCACCCCCTAGATACATCTATTTACAATCATGATATCATCCTGTCCAGAAAAGCTTGCACGTTCCTACAACAACCCTATCGGTTTATTCCACCGTTGGATCCAAAACTACACATGGCCTGATTCCTTTAAAACCAGGGATATGTAGGCAACTCAGAAAATAGGATTCGGCCTATAGTTTTCAAAATCACCCCATTCGTTCGAAATCGGTCATCCTTTCTTTACCCGATAACTCTTTCATCATTCCCGGGTGACGAAGGGAAGCTGTTGATACCTAATTGTTCCCTCATATATATATATATATACTTCCAAAATAGAGCGTATGCATCATTATTTGATTTATAAGCATACACAAGTATTTTTCATAATTCTCCATGCTTTTTAAAGACTTTAAACCAATTTATTTCTGCATTTTTATTGTATAAATATCCAATAATTATCTTTCTAAATATTTTATGATGATTTAATCATCTAAACGTATCATTTATATCAGTATAAGGTTTGAAATATTTTTCAGTGCATTTCTTATAACTACATTTACATTTTTAAGTCTAAATTGCACATTTTGAAAAAATAGCCCACATGCATATATAATTACATTATTTATGCAGAAAATCACATTGTTTTCTTGATGTTCTTATCATGTGTTCCCTCTTTGTTACCTTTACTGCTTTAAATGTAGTTGTTATCTTACCTTACTGAATTACTATATTGTCACTGCTTCCTCGTTTTCATCGTTAGAATATACTATACTTGTTCAGTTTTTCTTATCCTAGTAGGTGTCTTGGCCTGGTATCATTACTACACTACCAAGGTTAGGCTTGATACTTACCGTGTACCATTGTGGTGTACTCATACTATGCTTCTGCATATTTTTATGCAGATCCAGGTACTTCAACTCAGGCTAGGCATTAGTGAGTGGACAATACAGTTCAGAGACTTCAAGGTATGCTTGCTCGGCGCTCGCAGGCCTCGGAGTCACCTTCTATCCTTATTTTGCGATTGTTTACTCTTTATCTAGCCAGTGTTGTACTAGGGATTTTCAGTGTAATCCTGTAGAGCTTGTAACTCAGTTCCACCAATTTCGGAAATTTGTTACAACAGTTCTGTTTGGAGTTATTATGAGTTTTATCGAATTATCTTATTATCTTAGCTGTTAAATCTCACTAAGTTATTCATTGAAGCCATTACGACTACCTTAGCTGGGATTTGGGGGTCGTGACAGTATCCAAAGTCTCGGAACACCAATTGGAGTTCAATAACATCAAAGTCAACTCTTGGTCAAACTTATGAACTCTTAAGTTCTTCAAATTGCCAACTTTTGACAAATAATGCTAGGAACCTCCGAAACCAATTCCAAGAATACGTACAAGTCCAAAATCATAATACGAACCTATCGGAACAATCAAAACCTGATTCTAAGCGCATTTACCCAAAAGTAAAACCTTGGTCAACTCTTCCAACTTAATGCTTCTAAATCGAGAATCATTCATCCAAATCAACCCTGAACCTCTCAAAAACCGAAACCAATCATACACGCAATTCATAAAACATAATATGAAGCTGCACAAAGTCTCAAGCCACTGAATAGAACGCTACAGCTCAAAATGACCGGTTGGATCCTTACAATATATGTAATGGATTTTCTAATACAAATATAGGGTATAAGAAGGAGCTATTAGGATAATCTGCATTCGTACCTAATACTCTAACTTTGCATTGATTATTGAGAATTTCATCTTCAAACAATAAATGAAATTCACTATAATTTATGAAGACAAGTGTTAGAGGATTGGGGGAGGGGGGGTTTGAGTCAATTTCCTTTTGTTTTGTTTTTGTGTTGTCAGTACTACCGACGCGTTTATTTGTTAATTACAGGAATCTTGTGTATGGATTAGATAGTGAAAGGTTGTTTTGGTAATTGACAATTAGAACTATTACATGTATTTAGAAAAATGAATTTACCTTTGTCACACTATGAATGTTGTTATTATATGTTACATATTTTATCTTTAGGTTACTAGTCCTAATCGTTTTCGATGGTTAATTCTATTTAGGGGTCTACATAGGTTAAGTTGATTTGGATTTTTCAATTACCAAACCAAACTAATTGTGTTTGATTTTTTAATGTATAAATCAAACCAAACTAACAAAAGTCGAGTTTTCAATCTCGACTTTTCTTAGATGTTTTGCTTTTTTTGGATTTTTTCTCGGAAACAATCTTCATAGTATAAAACATATAATCTATGCTCCAAATATTTATTTAGTCCTAATAGGATACAACTATTGTCACAACCCAAAATCTATCTAGTCGTGATGGCACCTAACCCAACTCGCTAGGAAAACCAACTAAAATTCAACACAACTCAATTGGGAATAATATGAGCCAATGAGTTAATTTACTGCACTTCTATACAAAATCCCCAGGATTGGTAGTACAAAGCATGAGCCACTAAGAATTAGATTTAAGAGATGCTATGAACATAAATACAACATATGTTTGGAATGTACATAAACAGAACTTCAATCTAAACTACCAAGGACAAGTGGTAGCTGTTGATACCCGATTATTTATATATATATATATATATATATAT
>AWOL01S0053223.1:206521-234558 GCA_000715115.1 Nicotiana otophora
TATGTATATATACACTTTCAAAATAGTGCATATGCATCATCATTTGATTTACAAGCATACACAAGTATTTTTCATAATTTTCCATGATTTTTAAAGACTTTAAACCAATTTGTTTCTGCATGTTTATTGTATAAATATCCAATAATTATCTTCCAAATTATTTTATGATGATTTAATCTTATAAACTTATCATTTATACCAGAATGAGATTTTAAATATTTTTCAGTGCATTTCTTATAACTACATTTACATTTTAAGGCTAAATTGCATATTTTGCAATAATAGCCCACATGAATATATAATTACATTATTTATGCAGAAGATGACTTTTTATATTTTTATAATGTTAAGTAGTTATTTTTAATCACTTTAGTACACAAATAATATTTTTGATATTTATTAATTACTCTTATAAATTATTTATTTATTAAACATTGGATATTTAAAATTTCGCCCAAACCTTACCTATTTTCGGACCTAGACCACCCAGCCCCAACCCAATAAAATCTAAGCCCAAACCTAATAACCCCCAACTCAACCAATTAAACCAACCCAACCAATTAACCCAACCCGACCCAAGACCCCCAGCCAATCGTGGCCGTTGATCTCTGAGATCAACGGTCCATATTATCCCTTCCCTTTTAATTACCCTAACACTCTCCTAACCCTAAATTACTTCCACCACCCGTCGCCTTTGAACTCTCTCACCCCCCCCCCCCCCCCCCCCCTCAATGTCAAACCCTAGCCGTTTATTCCCCCAAATCCCTCTCCTAATCCCACCAGACATAGGATTATACGGCCATTTCTTTCCATATACGACTCTTCCCTGGTACTGGATCCTTCTCTATACCGCTTTCCTAAACATGGTAAGCGGATCTCATCGCATTTGAACCAAAGTCGGTTCAACTTTTTGACCTTTCTACTATTCCGTCTATGTTCATTCTTGTTCTATTATGGGTATGAATCCATGTGTATCTCTGTTGATTCTTACTTACCCTAAAAATTAGGGTTTCAAATCTCTTTAGATCGAACCAAAATTGGTTCGATTCTTTGATTTTAAGCAATGTTTCTATATATATTCATCTTATTCTATGCAGCGTTTGATTTTTTATTTTTAGATTCTGGCGATTTTTGTACTTTCCTTAAAATTAGGGTTTTGAAATTTCTCTCTTTTCCTTACTGATTTCGATTGCATGTGATGTTCTTTCCTTGCTAGTGTTTGATTGATGATTATCCTTGTTTGGGTGTTCGATTTCTACTGCTATATAAACCTCTCCTCATTCCCCTTTGGGAGAAAAAGGGGGAATCATTAAGAAATTTACTAACAAAAGTTAAAGATGCGTGGTCTTTGTTCTCTAATACTCTTGCTCTATATTCTGTTTCCTGGCCGGCTGAAAGCCAAGGCCAGAAATTCTAGGTTCTTGCTCTTTGTTGATATTCCTAATACTGTCGACTTCCGTTCTTTCTTGTTCTTCGCTTAACTGCTGAGTTACCAAACCTTTGTCATTTCATTCCTATTTACATGTCATCAACATATATTTTCACTTATGAAGAATGTGGTTTAATGCGTTTCTAGGTTGTTCTCGTGTTCAATTCTAGCTATCTTACTTCAATTTTAGGCCTTTATAATCTTAATTCCATTACGTTTGTAGTTTGAGACATGCTTAGACCTGATTTGAGCTAATTAATTTCTTTTTAAGTCTGCCTAGCCTATGTGTTACTGATGTTTAGAACCTTTGCACTTTAGCCATCTCTTTATTGTTTAAATTTGCTATTAACCCTGTTACTTGAACATGCTTTCATATCCCCTTTTATGGATTAGATGACTAAGCATGAATGAGTTCACTAAGTGTCTAGCATAAGTCTGTTTCTGAACTTGCTGTGATGACATGTAGCATGTTGGATACTATAGGCTTCTTCCATCTCTTGACTTCCAAATAGTTGCCTTAATTTGTTCTAATTCTGTTAAGTTCTGTTGCCAATTGATATGATACCTTCTTGGGACACTAGCATCTACACTTAGCATAATCTGAACCTTTTTCTTACAATGAGTTTGTGTACATCAATCTTGTAAACCTGTCTTGTTAGTATATGCATTATGTGTTGAACTAGTTTTTCAGAAAATTTGTTAAGTCTGTTCTCAAAACCTAAGCATGTTCTGCTACCTGTTCTATGTGCTCAACTTGAATCTGCTTGTATCCCTCAGTGATGTCCCTTAAACTTAGTCTATTCCCTTACTGCCTGGTCTCTTTTGAGTTCTTATTCTTAGCCGACTGAAAGCCAAGGCTACTTATGTTCTTTCATTTGACCTCCCTAGTGTGAGCACTGCTCGGGGTCCAATTGAGACCCTTGTAAACTCGGTCCTTAGTTTTTCTCTGAATTTCCCCTATCAACCTCTCTAGTGTGAGCACTGCCCTGGGTTCTTGAAGCCCTTGGGAACTATGACACACTAGGGTCTTGGTTCTATTTGCTCAACTCTGTTTTCTACCTACTGGATGAATCAATTGGTTTCTGGCTGCCTTATGCCAATGAAAATGTAATTTCTAGGCTGTTGTGAACCATGGGAATGAAGGCCTGGCCTGGCTGGGTATATCGTTGGGCCTGCTGTAGCCTCACTATAGTTATTTTATTCTGTAATTTATGCCATTCATTGGGTCTATAATAATATTGTAATAACAGTTGGGGGTATTAGTAAAAGTGGGGAAAAGGGTTTTATCTTAATACTTGCAGTGAAATGGGTAGAGATCCTGCCTATCGCTGCTCTACTTTGCTCAAATGTGTTATTATGCTTAAATATGTTCAGTTATTATGCATTATTAATCCTGCCTATAGGTTCTCTACTTTGCTCAAATGTGTTCTACTTTTACCTGTTAGAAACCACGCCTATAGGATATTAAATGACCAATATCTCAATGTCCACATGCATTTGGCTGTATAAGATCCTGTTAATTTACATGTTACCTAATCTGCAATTTAGATACCATGCCAATAGGATCTAAAATCAGTCCAAATTATGACTATTGAAATCCTGCCTATAGGGCCTAAAACCAATCTAAATTATTATTCTGCTTATTTCCTTCAAGTGCTAATGTCGAACTTTCAACACTGTTTCGTTGCCACTATTAGAAAGCATGCCTATAGGATCAAACTAAGTAATTCTGAATATCTTCCGTGGTTATCACTGCCAACTACTGCGTAAATCACCTAGATAACATATCTATAGGTTTAATCGCTTATAACACGTAATTAGTAGGAAACTGTGTAGTCACTTAGAAATTGTATCTAAGGTAGCATCTTGCATCTGAAACTTTCTGCATGTTCAAATCCCAAGGTCACATAGAAACCATGTCTATAGGGCCTAATGGCTTTAATTTGCCTCAATCCTGAAATTGTCTAACGTTTAATGTGAAAAATTTGTTTGCGTGCATTTGTTGTCTAAGTGTGGAGGTTAACTTAAGCCCTTATTTGCTTTTACATGAAGTCCAACTTATTTTGTATGTCACCTAGTTTTATCATATTTGAGAAGCCTAAGATAAGTCAAGAAACCATCCAAAATAGAGGTCCAAACCCCTCTTGGGCCATAGGCATGGGACGGGTAGTGCACGCATAGGGCATGGTTTAGAATCAACTAGTGCGCTTTATGTTAAAACTTAAAGATAGTAATCGGGTAGCAAGAGATGATAGTTTGTGCATGCTGAATAATACGAGTAACACCCCATCTCGAGGGAGTTACGAAGTATTATTTATGTTGCACAGGGTGATCCTTTAGGCTAAAAAACTTAGGACCCCCATCTTGTCTTGAAACCAATTATCTGTGTTTACCCAAGGACTTTCTAATAATGATTTTCTTTAAACTTCTTGATTTTCTCTCTCACTATTTGACTAATTCATATAATTCAAGTTCGGATGGGACCCACAGTTATGGACCTTGAAGAGTGCCTAACACCTTCTCTTCGAGGTAATTTGAGCCCTTGCCCGATATTTGGTGGCGCAAACTGGTTAAACCAGAGTTATTTGCAAATAGGTTCCCTAACGCACCTCAAACCCGTTAGGTGGCGACTCTCTCTTTTAACACCCTTCCTTTAAAAGAGTTGTCACATGTCGAAGCCCAATTTCGTAAGAAAGAAGGGGCGCGACAGTAGCAATATCCGGACAACCAGTACATCTTCAATGCCAGTTCTCAACATACATGAAATCAACTCCAGGATCTGCACGCAAAGTGCAGAAGTGTAGTATGAGTACAATCGACCCCATGGACTCAATAAGTAACAAATCTAACCTCGGGTTGAAAGCAGTGACGAGTTCGGAAGATGGTTAGAGTCCAACACAAATGGACAATAATAAATCATAATAATATAACAAAGACATTAAAAGCAATAACTCAAAAGATATTATGCTCAGCTCGTTCACGGTTACGAGAAAGTAGACATACTTTTCAAGTATAACAGTCAAAGTCCAAATCTTACCACTGAAAATCAACTAAATATGAGTTATCAAAGAACTGTGTTTCTCCAACTTTCCCAACATCAGATAATAATTCTCATTTATCAGTTAGCATGAGGAAAATACGTTTCTATGCCTATATGTCAATATACATGTCAAATAATCAAATGTCATATTACTGTCTAGCATGAGGAAGATAAATCTCTATGCCTACATGTCAAATTAATGATTTCACAGTGATATCATCAAGTACACTCACTCTCAGCACACTCAAGGTGCCTGTCTCAAATTCCCCACTTTATGACACACACAATCACTCATCACAGTACCGGTGTTTGGCATCAATGCCCCTCACCAAAGTACGTATATATAATCATTGTGCCTACGCCCACTGCTAGCATGTCAGACTCTAAAGGGGCGGATCATATCAAAGCACTAATCAAAATCACATAGCCCAATAGTGGGGCTTGGTGCACGCGTAACCTCGAATACAATATCACTTAGCCCAATATGGGGCCTAGTATACGTGCCACCATAAAATCAATATAACTGTTGTGGCGTGTAACCCGATCCAACATAACTCACAATATGGCTCTACGGCCCACATTAGTCATCAATACGCTACAATGTTCATATGCCAACATCTCACATAAATATAATCCAATTATATAACACGGAATATCACAATATACTTCAAATACAGTCCAAAACTTGTGTCACGTACAAGGACACCAATAACATGTGAGACAACATATCAAAAGTACATAGAGACAGAGATACAACATATGGGTGTAACTATCATGACTGTACAATATGACTACGGCTAAGGCAAATAGCTCAACATGGAAAAAAAATAGCCCTATCGTGTTTCAAACAATTAAGCATGTGGCCTATACATGATTTCTAGCAAGAATAATATCTCACGTAGTTATATAAATGGAGAAAACATGTTATCAAAGAAGCATGATAGCACAACAAGGAACATAATAGTCTAAGAACTACCTAGCATGTGTGTCACTCCCCGCTCATCTCAAATATCATGGTTCTCAAGGATAATTACCCTCAAATCCAAGTTTAGATATGTTACATACCTCGAACAAGCCAAATCAAATATCGAGCAAGCCAAACAATACTTTAGAAATACCACCCCATGCGAATTAACCTCCAAATAGCTTGAAACTAGCCAAAAGCAACTCAAAACATCAAATAATGTCATAGGAAACAATTTCAAATGATAAAGGTCAAATCTTTAATTAAATACTCAAAATCTACCTAATAGTCAACCTTGGCCCGCACCTCGGAACCCGACAAAACTCACAAATTCTGACAACCCATTTGAATACGAGTCCAACAATACTTATTTCACTCAAATCCCATTCCGATTCGCTGTTCAAAACTCAATAATTTACTTTAGGAAAGTTTAGCCAAAATCCCCTAATTTCTATTTTAGAATAATTATGCTTGGCTATAGATGTATATTTTTAGTGCATTACTTACCTTACATTTGAGTGTTTTAATGATTAAATGTACGATGTTTGAGCTTAATTGAGTTATTTGTATGTGTAGGACCATCAGAATACATAAAGGATTGAAAGTTGCACAAAAAGATGTTAAATACATAAGAAAAGATCACAAAAAAGAGAAAATGAGAACAAGCGAAGGGTACCTACCCCCAGACGAGGCCTCACCTGGTCTAAAGCCTAGTCAATCGTGCTACAGACCAGGCCTCGCGAGCTCTAAAGCCTAGTCCTCCAGTCCACAAATAAATTATTTTCTACTATGTTTTGGACTTGGAGACTCCTATCCGAGCCAATAAATACTTCCTAAATATGTCTAAGAAGGGGGTTGGACGTTTTTGAGAGAACATTTGACGAAGGGAAAGTACAGAACTGTCGTGGAGGCCTGTGACAACCCGATAGGAAATTTTGAGTAATGGACCTTATTTTCTTGTTTCAATACCTCTATTAGCTCCAATTAATGTACCTCAATTTGCGTGCACAGTCTATTTCCGAAACATTTTATGTGAAAATTTGAAGAAAACATGAATTTTGGCTTTAAAAAAAACTTGAGTTGACTACACTTAACATTTTGTATAAATAACCCCGGATCGGTATTTAGACGATCCCGGTGGTTCCGTATCATGATTTTGGACTTGGATGTATGCCAAGAATTGAATTCAGAAGTCCTTAATTTGATTTGACTTGTTTTGTCGAAAGTTAGTATTTTGAAGGTTTGAAACTTTCCTTGGTTTGACCGTTGGTTGAATTTATGGTTACCAGGTTTGGATTTTTGTTTTGGGACTTGGTATAGGTACAGTTGAAATTTAAAACTTGTTTGCAAAATTTGGTGCAAAACGGAGTTCGTTTGATAGGATTCAGATGTTCGGTTGTAATTTTAGAGGTTTTTGACTTTTCTTTGACATTTCATGCATTCTGAGGTCCAATTAATAGTTTTATGTGTTATTTTAGTGTAGTTATTGCACGAGCGAGTTTGTATAATATTATTATACTTGTGTGCAAGTTTGGTTTGGAGACCGAGGGGCTCCGGTGAGTTTCGGATAGGCTACAGACCATATTGGACTTAGACAATTGTTGGTTTCAACTTTTTTCTGGTGTCTGGTACTTTGTGCTTCGCGATTGTGATGTTACTCTGGAGACTTGGGAGGAATTTATTCTACGCGAAAGTGTGGACTTGGTCGTGAACGCAAAGTACTGGGAGGTTTACCCTTCACGAACGCATCCATTCCCTTGTGAACGGGATGGGTTGTGGGATCTGGGGAGCAGGCTGGGTAGTAACTCAATGCGAACACATTCCTTGGCTCGCGAATGCGAAGATCATAGGGACTAAGCCTTCGCGGATGTGAAAGTTACATCACAAATGCTTAAGCCTTTTTGGCTGCTGCGCGAACGCGAAGAACACCTGACGCCTAGTGATTTAAACCTTCATAAGTCGGGATTTTCCTCACTTTTCACCATTTTCAAGTTTGCGCTCGACTTAGAGGTGATTTTGAGGAGTTGTTTCATCCCAACTTCATTAGTTAGTAGATTTTAACTTGTTTCATTACATTTCCATAATCACCCATTGATTTTAACCTTTAATCTAATGCCTTTTCATAGTAGAAATTAGAGATTTAGGTAGAAATTGGAGATTTTGATAAATTGAGATTTAAACCTCAAATTGTGGTCGGATTTCGAAACTAATCACATAACCGGGCTTGGGGGTGAATGAGTAGTTGGGTTTGTGTCCGAATCTCGGGTTTTGACCAAGTAAGCCCGGGATTGACTTTTGTTGACTTTTCTCAAAATCACTAAAGATTGAATCTTTTTCACTCGTGGGTAGTTTCTAAACCCTATTTTGAATTATTTGAACTATATTTGGCTAGATTTGATTGGTTTGGAGGCTAATTGTATAGAAAAGGTCGTGGTTGAGTATATATTTGGTTGCGGAGTAGGGTAAGTGTCATGGTTAACCTTGACTTGAGGGATTAGGACTTATTAATCTATTTGCTATGTGTATTATGTGTGGGGACGATGTATATGTGAGGTGACGAGTATATATGCATTGTCATTGGGTTAACGCATGCGGGTGGAAGATGTTTCTTTGTATTATATTGTTCCATTAGATATGTTCTCCATGCTTATGTTAGATTATTACTATTAATTACTCGACTCGTATTTATGTTTTAGTTTGAAGATGTTGGGAATTTTGAAAGTTGAGTTTGTTATCATGGCACTATAATTGAAGTGAAATTATTTTTCGCCTTGCATTTGTTATTTAGATTTATATTATTGCTTGGCGAGGAAGAGTGAAAAGCATGAAGGATGTTGTTGTGCGTTATTTGCATTCATTATAATATATTGAGAGGTTATGAGAATTAAAGCACGAAGGGTGATGCCGTGTCAGAGAGTAAAAGTACAAAGGGTGATGCCATGCCATTTTATTTATGATATTACATGGTGAGGACGAGAGTAAAAGCACGAAAGGTAATGTCGTGCCATCTTTATTTCATTGCCTTATTTGATTCTTGGATTGGTGATTACTCTGTTATATTGTTGCTTATTTCGTAGGATGTTATTTGGTGATTCCGTACTTGCCGTTCTTATGATATTTCCCTTTCGCATGTCCCCTCCCAATTAATATTTTATTGTTCTACTTTTTATTTTGTTGCTTTATATATATATATATGTACATAATTTTACGTAGGTGTCTTGTCACAACCTCGTCGAGGTTAGGCTCGACACTAACGGAGTACGTTGGGTCGGTTTGTACTCATGCTACACTTCTACACTTCTTGTGCAGATACTAGTGTTGGTTGCGACGAAGTCTAGTGGTGTTCTGCTCGAATCCAACCACATTTGGAAACATGAGGTATAACTTCATGGTATTCGCAGCCCTGAAGCCCCCTTCTTTCTCCATTTTACTGTTTGCCTAGTCTCAGAAAATTGTACTTTGTTTCAGACCTTTGTGCTTCATGACGCTCTAGTTAGCTTAATGGGCCTCATGGAGAGTGTGTCCCAGACCGGTGCATTTTCGGTGGCATCAGTTGTCTCTGAGGCTGGAAAAGGAGCACAGACTCCCGCTACTCACACTTTGAAGCAAATGGCTCGCATATATCAGGCTCTAGCAGTTTCGCCAATTGTGGTAGTTCAGCATATTATTGCTACGCAGACCGGGGAGAGGCCCGCGATATCTTATGAGAGATTGATGAGGTTGGATGTAGTAACCCAACCGATCGTTTGAGCTTTAGCATGTTATTCAGCGGATTGAGGCCTCAGGTAGCTTCACTTCATGTTTTATGACTTGTACGCGTGGTCGGAATTGAATTTTGGGAAGTTCGTAGCTGGAAAACTTTTAATTTTGGAAGCTTTAAGTTGGAAGAGTTGAACAAGGTTTGACTTTTGAGTAAACAAACTCAGAATTGGGATTTGAAGGTTCTGATAGGTTCGTATGATGATTTCGGACTTGGGCATATGTTCATGTTGAGTATCGGGTGGTCCGGGAGTATTTCGGGGCCTATTATGGGAAGTTGACATTCTGGAAGTTCTATAATTTCATAAGTTTGGTTTGAAGTGTATTTTGATGTTATCGATATCCGTTTGGAGTTACATGCCTTGGGATAGGTTCGTATCATGATTTGTGACCTATACGTAAAGTTTGACGTCATTCCAGGATATTTAAGTGTAATTCGGACGCGTTCGGCAAAGTTTGAAGGTTGGAAAGTTGCAATAAAGGTTTTGGTTGTCTATTCATAATTTCGATACTGTTTGGCGTGATTCGAGCCTTCGACTAAGTCTCTATCGTGTTTTGGGATATGTTGGTATGTTTGGATGGAGTCCTGGGGGCCTTGGTTGCGAATCAGATTGGAAACGGATCGAGTTTGGACTTGGAGGAACTGCTGAAGCTTAAGGCTTCTGGTACGATCGCACCTGCGAGGTTATGGCCGCAGGTGCGAGACCGCAGAAGCGGCCCAAGAGTTGCAGAAGCGGTAGGGAGTGAGGCTCGTTGGATTCGTAGTTGCGGGGAATTTACCGCAATCGCGGGCTCGCAGATGCGGGCGGAGAAGCACAGAAGTGGAAGTGGTATGGGGCTGGACGATCACAAATGCGGGTGTTGTAGCACACCGACGGAGCCGCGGGTGCGGTCATGGGCGTGTAGGTGTAGAGTGCTGCTTGAGCTGGGGAGTTTGCAGATGCGGGTGATTTCAGCAGAAGCGGATGCGCATCTGCGAGTGACTGTCCGCAGAAGCATAAAAGCTGGAACTTTGGGGGAAGCCGTGTCTGCAAGGCAGCTTCCACAAAAGTGGAGCCGTAGAAGCTCAAGGAGTTCCGTAGGTGCGAAACATTGCTGGGTAGAAGGGTTCTTTTAATCGAGACTTAGCTCTCATTTTTCTCATTTTCCACTTGGATGACCGAATTTGGGGTACTATTTTGAGGAGGTTTTCATCGTGCCATACAAGGTAACTAATTTCCCACTTGTTGTAAGTTACTTTCAGGGATTCTATATGGATTTGAACATGAAAAATTGTAGTAATTCTGGGATTTTTGAAAAAACGGAGAAAATTGGTAATTTTGGATTTTGACCACGGTTTTGAAAATGGAATTAGGAATAAATTATACATTTTAGTATATGGTGTTATGGGTAATGATTATCTTTGAAAAGTTTCGGAATTTGGGCACGTGGGCCCGAGGGTTGACTTTATTGAATTTTCGAGCGGAGTTGGGAATTGTTATAAATGGATTAATTATGGATAATAGAGTATATATTTATGGATTTGCATATTGTTTGACTAGTTTTGGAGAGACGAGCATCGGTTTGAGTGCTTGAGTGGCGTTGGAGCCGGTTATGGAACTTCGAAGCGAGGTAAGTCTCATGTCTAACTCTATGAGGGGGAAACTACCCCTAGGTTACAATACCAGGTGTGGAGTGATGCTTGAGCTGGGGAGTCCGCAGATGCGGGTGATTTCCGCATAAGCGGTTGCGCATCTGCGAGTGAATGTCCGTAGAAGCGAAAAAGCTGGCACCTTGATGGAAGCCGCATCTGCGAGGCAGCTTCTACAGAAGCGGAGCCGTAGAAGCGCAAAGAGTTCCGCAGGTGCGGAAAATTGCTGGGCATAAGGGTTCTTTAAATAAAGACTTAGCTCTCATTTCTTTCATTTTCCACTTGGATGGCCGAATTTGTGGAGCTATTTTGAAGAGGTTCTCATCATACAACACAAGGTAAGTAATTTTCCACGTGTTGTAAGTTTTATTCATGGATTTAAACATGAAAAATGGTAGTAATTGTGGGACTTTTGAAGAAAGCTAGAAATTTGGAAATTTTATATTTTGACCACGGTTTTGGAAATGGAATTAGGAATAAATTATACAGTTGAGTTCGTGGTGTTATGGGTAATGATTATCTCCAAAAATATAACGACCCGACTTGTCGTATTGAACATTTACGCTCCTGTCAACTATTTGAAGTCTTGAGTAGCTTCATATGATGTATTATGACCAAGTTTGAGTTTTCTTGTATTCGACCACGGATCGGAGTTTTGATGATTCCGTTAGATCCGAATGGTGATTTTGGACTCGGGCGCAAGCTTGAAATTTAATCTGGATATTTCTACGATGTTTCAAAGTCGTTTGTTAAGCATAAGTGGTATCATATTAAGCGAACGAGATCCAAATTCAGTTTTTATTGCAGAACTAGGTCCTTATGGAAATTACGGAGGCATAGCAAAAAGAATCATCAAATTCGGACATCGTATGAGAGAGTTATGCCCATTTTCGTGGGAAATAGAAACTATTTCCTATCGCTAGCACCCAGGGTAGTGTGGAGCGCTTGCCCTGGCGCTGGGAATCTTGAGGTTCTGTAAACTGGGCCACAGGTAGAGCCCCACGCTACCTGTGCCGCTCGAAATGTTATATACTCATTTCGGGGTTCATATTTCCCCATTCCTCTTGGCCGAATTTTGGGATTTTCCTCCACTCTCTCAGGACCTCCAAATCACCCCATCTTCAACGTGAGTAATCCCTACTAATTTGGTGTTTTATTCCATCAATTCCACCCTAAAACTAACTCAATCCTCCATAAAATACATAGATCTTCAAGAAATTTCTTCAAAAGCTCAAAGGAGGGTTTTGCAAGATTTCTTCCAAAAGGTAATCCTATACCCTTAGACTTACATGTATGAATATATTACAGGAATATGAGTATGAATTAAGTATTGGAACTTATAATATGGTGATTGGAAGCCATAAGTTGCAAATTTAAATACATAACCATTGTAGAGATTGAAAGGTGATTATTTGATGAAAGTTTGTTGGTTGGGTGTGGATGGATGGTCATGTATGTGATGTTGGAAGTTATGAATTATTTAAGAATGATGGTGGGATACATTCTTTTGTAAATGGTAGTAGCTGGATGAACTAATTCTATGGTTAAGAGATGTAGAGATTCATGCCTACTAGGTATTTGATAAAGTGTCTAAATGGCCTAGATTATGGAATTTGTTACTAATATTGGTCCCATTGGATGTTGTTATTGTTGATTGAAGTTGCTAAGTGTAGTGTATCATTGTAGTATCATTAAGGACGAATTTGAGGTATGTTGGCTAAACTCTTTTATTAGAATTTAATCCCACGATATTCATGTAATTTATGTAAGTCCCGAGTTGTTCATTAAAAAATTGGTTATTCCAAATAAGCTTGTGTGGAAAGATATATGTTCAATGTGTATCCCAAATTCTTTTATCATGTTATGTTATCATTTGAGAATGTGTTCAAACTATAGGTTGTGCATTAAAAATGTTTCGACTTCAAGTCAAGTTCAAACGAAGGCTATTATGCTAAATTTTGTGAAAAATCTATATGTGTCTAAGACTCTTAATTGCTCACATGTTTTACTAAAAACCTTGATTTGAAATGCCTTGTTGTGTATGACGATGATGATCTTTGAAAGTGAAAAAGGCGAGCATGAATTACTAATTACGGCTGATGTGCCAAGAATAATTTTATAATTGTGGCCAATGGTGCCGATGAAATGAAAAGATGTGAAAGAAGTATGAATTGTGATGATTGGTAGAAAATGATGATGTCGATCACCACATCATTGTGGTGAAACGGCCTATCCAATCGGGTCGTGATCAGAAACCATGTCGCACATATGGTGGTGATTGTGCTGAAAATTGTAATTGAAATCGTGATTGTGGTTGATGTCTCGGATGAGACGGCCTAGCTGATCGGGTCGTGATCGGACTCCGTGCTAAAAGTACGGTGGTATTGGTATTAAGAACGGTGGCGTATTGGTATATGTAAATTTAGTTTAACATTGCTTTGGTCCTAACTTGAGGTTTGATGTTGTCTGAAGCTTCCACTGATATTATGATTGTTCTTGGTTGCATTATTAATCGTTCTATTGACAGGGTGTTTCGTCATTCAAACTAGGACTATTCCATATCTACTAACGTCACTTTTTCCGGGGGCGCTGTATCTTTTGTTCCTTATGTATTATGTTTGAGGTATAGTCGGGTCCTTGTTGTCGGCACTGTCATAGTACTCTTTTGTATCTATTAGAGGCTCCATAGACATAGTCTGGGTTGTATATTAGTGTTGGGGAAGTCAAACAAGTTATGTTCTGTTTGAATTACTTGTTCCAATTCAGACCATAAAAATGTGTGTAATTTGAGACTTTAAAATGAATTAACTAATGGTAATGAATTGGTATTATGTACATGATCTTCTTATTGTCTAATTAACGAAAATATGTATTCTATTTATTCATAAGTGAGTTTGGGTAAAAAGTATTTAACAGTCTTGCTTGACCGGGTTCACTCTGTTGAGCGTCGGTCGTGCTCCCCGAGTTCGGGGCATGACAAACTTGGTATCAGAGCCTAAGGTTTTAAAGTATCCTAGGATGTTTCGGAGTCGTGTCTTGTAGAGTCCTTCTTATTGGTGTGTTGTCTACCCTTCATTGATGTGCTAGATCGTGCGATAAAGCTGGTTGTAAGACTGTCCATCTTTTAACTCATGCGTCGCTATTTTTAGTACATGGCAACTAAGAAGAAGGTAAGAACTGGCCAGAGAGCCAATGTCACCTCAGGAGTGGCGGTTGATCCTCTACTTGGTGATGCGGGTGAGCACACTAGGGGTCGGGATATTCCCCCAATTACTATAATGCTTGATTCTACTACAACTGATCAGACTGTACCTGCCCCTACACTTACTGCGGGTGCAACGGTCCCTCCAAATGATATTTCAGTTCTACCTCCAGCTCCAGCTTCCAATTCCGGTGTTTCTGATGGGGATCTTAGGGGAGCCATATAGATGTTAGCTCAGATAGTGGATTCCCATGCCTAGAGATCAAATCTTACACCCACTCCTTCCAGTCAGCCAGGAGATTCCGCTAGTTCCAGGATGAAAAGGTTTCTTCAGTTAGATCCTCCAGTGTTTACGGGTACTAAACTGGAGGAGGACCCCCACGACATTATTGATGAGATGCACAAGACTCTCCGAGTTATGCGTGCTACCGAGACAGAAGCAGTAGAGTTGGATTTCTGCCCCTTAAACAAGGTGGCATATTCTTGGTTTGAGCTGTGGGAGGAGTCCCATGAGGAGGGGAGCCCTCCGGCAAGGTGGGGTGAGTTTGCCGATGCCTTCATTTATCATTTCTTGCCTGCCGACACTAAGGAAAGCTATGCCACTGAGTTTGAGAGCCTGAGGCAAGGTAGCCTGAGTGTGTGGGAGTACCATATGAGATTTGTGCACCTGTCCAAGTATGTTATTTACATGTTTCCCACTGTGGAGGCTAGAGTGTGCCGGTTTGTATAGGGCCTTAGTCCGTTTGTAATTAATGAGGCAGCTACAACTGCCTGGAATTCGGATATGAACTATGGGAAGATGGTGGCATTCGCTCAAGCCATAGAAACCCATAAATTGAAGAACAGAATAAAGTGAGAGGGTAGCAATAAGGCCCGGTCCGCGGGCAACTTTGGTGGTTCTTCTGGTGATGGCAGGTTAGCATTCTGGGGAGGGTCGTCAGGGCCATCTCAATCCTTTGCTCAGTCTTTAGATAGTGCACCACCATCAAGGCCCAGTCAGTAGCAGTGGAGCCGTTTCAGGCCCAGTCAGGGAAACAGGGGCTCCTACTAGCAGGGTCGGCATAGTGGTAGATTCTAGCAGCAGCGGAGTTTCCCATGCCCTATGTGTGGAAAGATGCACTTAGGAATATGCTACATGGACTTACCCATATGCTACGGGTGTGGATTCAGGGTTACCATTTGGGTGCAGGCAGGGGCACGGCACAACCAACCAGTTCTATAACTATTACATCCGCAATACCTCCTCCAGCTCGAGGCACTCCAACACCCACAGTGCATGATGCAGCTTGGGGTGGAGCACATAGTTCGGGAGGATCCAGTTGTTTCTATGCTATGGGGGGTCGCCGGAATTCAAAGGCTTCTCTAAATATGGTCATAGGTATATTGACTGTCCAATCTCATGATGTGTATGCTTTTATTGATCTCGGTTCCACTTTGTCATATGTCACTCCTTATGTTGTTATGGAATTTGGGATAGAACCGTAACAGCTTCATAGTCGTTCTCTATATCTACTCCGGTTGGTAAGTCTATTTTTGGCCACATGGGTTTATAGGGATCGTGTTGTCACGTTGCATGGTCGGGACACCATGGACGATCTCATTGAATTGGGGATGGTCGATTTTGATGTAATAATTAGGATGGACTGGCTTTATTCATGTTTTGCCAAGCTTGATTGTCGAACCAGGGTCGTTAGGTTCGCATTTCCAAATGAGCCAGTTATTGAGTGGAAGGGGGATGATGTGGTGCCGAAGGGTAGGTTTATTTCTTACCTTAAGTCCACGAAGATGATCAACAAGGGGTGTATTTAACATTTAGTTTGGATTACAGACAATGATGTTGAGGCACCTACACTTGAGTTTATGCCAATTGTGAATGCATTTTTGGAGGTCTTTTAGGAAGAGCTCCCTGGGATCCCACCAGACAGGGAGATTGATTTTGGGATCGATGTGATGCCATGCACGTAACCTATATCTATTCCACCCAACATGATGGCACCGACAGAATGGAAAGAACTAAAGGAACAATTGAAGGATGTTTTAGAGAAGGGTTTCATCTGGTCGAGTGTGTCGCCTTGGGGCGCACCAATCCTCTTTGTTATAAATAAAGATGGATCACTAGGAATGTGTATCGACTATCGACAGCTCAACAAGGTCACAATCAATAATAAGTATCCATTACCAACGATAGATGATTTGTTTGACCAATTGTAGGGTGCTAAGTACTTCTCCAAAATTGATTTACAATCGGGGTATCATCAATTGAAGATCAGGGAGGAGGATATCCCGAAAACCGCTTCTAGAACCCGATATGGGCACTTTGAACTTTTGGTGATGTCTTTTGGACTAACAAATGTCCCGGCGGCATTCATGGATATTATGGATCGAGTCTTCAAGCCTTTTCTCAACTACTCTGTGTTAGTGTTCATTGACGATATTCTTGTATATTCACGAAGTCGAGAGGACCATGCTGATCATCTCAGGGTAGTTCTGCAAACCCTATATGAGCATAAGTTATATGCGAAATTTTCAAAGTATGAATTTTGGCTCGAATCTATCACATTCTTGGGTCATGTCGTCTCTAGTGAAGGGATAAAGGTTGATCCTTAGAAGATTGCAGCTGTGAAGAATTGGCCTAGACCTACAACTCCAATAGAGATTCGTAGTATCTTGGGCTTAATAGGATATTACAAGAAATTTGTGAAGGGGTTCTCTACTCTTGCCTCTCCGTTGACTAAATTGAAGCAGAAGGTGGTTAAGTTTTAATGGTCAGATGCTAGTGAAAAGAGCTTCCAAGAGTTGAAATCAAGATTAAATACGACAACGGTGTTGACCCTACCAGAGGGTACATATGGATTTGTAGTATATTTGTGATGCTTCGAGAATCGGACTTGGGTGTGTATTGATGCAACATGGCAAGGTGATCGCTTATGCTTCTAGGCAACTCAAAAATCATGAGAAGAACTATCCCACGCATGACGTAGAACTTGCGGCGGTGGTATTTGCATTAATAATATGGTGTCAATATTTATATGGGGTCCATGTGGATATATTCACGGACCATAAGAGCCTTTTTCAAGCAGACGGGATTGAATCTGAGGCATATAAGGTAGCTTGAGTTACTCAAAGACTATGACATTGATATTCTATATCATCCGGGGAAGGCAAATGTTGTGGCGAATGCTCTTAGCCGGAAATCTATGGGTAGTTTAGCACACTTGGAGGCATATCAAAGGTCGTTGGCCAAGGAAGTTCATCGGTTAACTAGTTTGGGAGTTTTTCTTGTGGATTCTAGTGAAGGAGGAGTGATTATGCAAAATAGGGCTGAATTATCACTTGTTGTGGAAGTCAAGGAGAAACAATACAACGATCCATTGTTGGCACAATTGAAAGAGGAGATTCATAAATATACTACCATGGCCTTTTCTCTTGGCATGCGTGATAGTACACTAAGGTACCAAGGGCGTCTATGTGTTCCAAATGTAGATGGTCTCCGAGAGAGAATCATGAACGAGGCTCACACTTTTAGGTATTCTGTGCACCCGGGCTCTACAAAAAAAGTATCATGATCTTAAGGAAGTCTATTGGTGGAATGATATGAAGAGTAATGTAGTGGACTTTGTGGCGAGATGTCCAAATTGTCAGCAAGTGAAGGCCAAACACCAAAGGTCCGGTAGGTTGGCACAGAACATAGAAATTTTGATGTGGAAGTGGGAAATGATTATTATGGACTTTGTGGTAGGACTACTTCGCACTCCTTGTAAGTTTGACTAGATTTGGGTGATTGTGGATCGACTCACTATATCAGCACACTTCTTGCCGGTTAAGGTTACCGACACAGCGGAACAGTATGCTCAGTTGTATATCAAAGAAATAGTCAGGTTGCTTGGCACTCTAGTTTCTATCATTTATGGTCGGGGGCACAGTTCACGACTAATATTTGGAATAAATTTCAGCAAGTTTTGGGTACTTAGGTGAATCTTAGTATAGCCTTTCACCCGCAGACTGACGGGTAGGCAGAGCGGACTATTCAGACGCTTGAGGATATGTTGCGCACTTGTGACTTCAAATTTAGTTGGGATGATCATTTGCCACTCGTAGAATTTTCCTACAACAATAGTTATCATGCTAGCATTCATATGGCACCGTTCGAGCCTTTATATGGTAAGATATGTAGACCTCCCATTGGGTGGTTCGAGATTGGGGAAGCGGAGTTGATAACGCCAGACCTCGTGCATCAATCTGTGAAGAAAGTTAAGATCATTAAAGAGCGGTTGAAAACTGCTCAGAGTTGTTAGAAATCCTATTCGGATGTTCTTCCTAGGGATTTGGAGATCAAAGAAGATGATTGGGTATTCTTGAAGGTTTCCCCCATGAAGGGTGTAATGCGATTTGGTAAGAAAGGAAAATTGAGTTTGAGGTATGTTGGGCCATACAAAATCATTCAGAGGATTGGCGAGGTGGCATACAAGCGTGAGCTACCACCTAAGATGTCATTAGTGCACCCGATATTTCATGTGTCTATGTTGAATAAAGTAGTTGGAGACCCGACACTCATTGTTCCGATTGAGACTATTGAGGTTATGAAGAACTGACTTATGAAGAAATTCCAGTTTCTAATCTTGATAGGCAAGTCCAAAAGCTAATAAATAAAGAAATTGCCTCCGTGAAAGTGTTATGGCGAAACCAACACGTTGAAGAGGCTACTTGGGAGGTCGAGGAAGAGATGAAGAAGAAGTACCCTCACTTGTTTGCATAATTACATATTTAGGTAGTTGTGTTCTATGAAAATGTTAAGAGCTTACCTTCTATGAATTATGTATATATCGTTAGGACTGGTTTCTGGGATTCTCTGACAGGTGGATAGGCCCAGATACAGGGAAAACTCTACCGAAATTTTTGGAAATTTATGGAGTTAGTAAAATTGGGAACTTTTGGTGTGTGGATGAGGATTTAAGTCACATTGGGTGTCTATGGCAGATTCTATCCCTCATTCGACGATGAATGATCTTAAGTGGAGGAGAATGTAACGACCCGACTTGTCATTTTGAACATTTACTCTCCTTTCAACTATTTGAAGTCTTGAGTTGTTTCATATGATGTATTATGATAAAGTTTGAGTTTTTTTGTATTCTACCTCGGATCGGTGTTTTGATGATTCTTTTAGGTCCGGATGGTAATTTTGGACTCAGGAGTATGCCCAAAATTTAATTTTGATATTTCTAGGATGTTTCAACGCCATTTCTTCAAGAATAAGTGGTATCACATTAAGCAAACGAGCTTCAAATTCAGTTTTTATTGAAGCATTAGGTCCTTTTGTAAATTACAGATCCATAGCAAGAAGAATCATCAAATTCGGACATCGTATGAGAGAGTTATGCCCGTTTCCAAGCTAAATAGAAAGTATTTCCCATGGCTAGCGCCCAGGGTAGCGTGGAGCGCTTGCGCTGGCGCTGGAAATCTTGAGGTTCTGGAAACTAGGCCACAGGTAGCGCCCGACACTAACTATGCTGCTCGAAATGTTATATACTCATTTCGGGGTTCATATTTCCCCATTCCTCTTGGCCGAATTTTGGGATTTTTCTCCACTCTCTCAAGACCTCCAACTCCCCCCATCTTCAAGGTGAGTAATCCCTACTAATGTGGTGTTTCATTCCATCAATTCCATCCTAATACTAACTCAATCCTCCATAAAATACATAGATCTTCAAGAACTTTCTTCAAGAGCTCAAAGGAGGGTTTTGCAAGATTTCTTCCAAAAGGTAATCCTATACCCTTAGACTTACATGTATGAATATATTACAGGAATATGAGTATGAATTAATTATTGGAACTTATGATATGGTGATTGGAAGCCATAAGTTGCAAATTTAAATACATAACCATTGTAGAGATTGAAAGGTGATTATTTGATGAAAGTTTGTTGGTTGGGTGTGGATGGATGGCCATGTATGTGATGTTGGAAGTTATGAATTGTTTAAGAATGATGGTGGGATACATTTTTGGTAAATGGTAATAGTTGGATGAACTAATTCTATGGTTAAGAGATGTAGAGATTCATGCCTTCTAGATATTTGATAAAGTGCCTAAATTATGGAATTTGTTACTAATATTGGTCCCATTGGATGTTGTTATTGTAGATTGAAGTTGCTAAGTGTAGTGGATCATCGTAGTATCATTAAGGAACGAATTTGAGGTATGTTGGCTAAATTCCTCTATTAGAATGTAATGCCATGGTATACATATAATTTATGTAAGTCCCGAGTTGTTCATTAAAAACTTGGTTATTCCAAATAAGCTTGTGTTGAAATATATATATGTTCAATGTATATCCCAAATGCTTTTATCATGTTATGTTATCATTTGAGAATGTGTTCAAAGTAAAGGTTGTGCATTAAAAATGTTTCGACTTCAAGTCAAGTTCAAACTAAGGCTATTATGCTAAATTTTATGAAAAATCTATATGTGTCTAATCTTAATTGCTCACATGTGTACTAAAAACCTTGATTGAAATGCGTTGTTGTTGATGATGATGATGATCTTTGAAAGTGAAAAAGGTGAGCATGAATTACTAAATACGGTTGATGTGCCAAGAATGATTTTATAATTGTGGCCAATGGTGCCGATGAAATGAAAAGATGTGAAAGAAGTATGAATTGTGATGATTGGTAGAAAACGATGATGTCGATCACCACATCATTGTGGTGAGACGACCCATCCAATCGGGTCGTGATCAGAAGCCATGTCGCACACATGGTGGTGATTGTGCTGGAAATTATAATTGAAATTGTGATTGTGGTTGATGTCTTGGATGAGACGGCCTAGCCGATCGGGTCGTGATCAGAAGCCATGTCGCACACATGGTGGTGATTGTGCTGGAAATTATAATTGAAATTGTGATTGTGGTTGATGTCTTGGATGAGACGGCCTAGCCGATCGGGTCGTGATCAGAAGCCATGTCGCACACATGGTGGTGATTGTGCTGGAAATTATAATTGAAATTGTGATTGTGGTTGATGTCTTGGATGAGACGGCCTAGCCGATCGGGTCGTGATCAGAAGCCATGTCGCACACATGGTGGTGATTGTGCTGGAAATTATAATTGAAATTGTGATTGTGGTTGATGTCTTGGATGAGACGGCCTAGCCGATCGGGTCGTGATCAGACTCCGTGCTAAAAGTACGGTGGTATTGGTATTAGGAACGGTGGCGTATTGGTATATGTAAATTTAGTTTAACGTTGTTTTGGTCCTAACTTGAGGCTTGATGTTGTTTGAAGCTTCCACTGATAATATGATTGTTCTTGGTTGCATTATTAATCGTTCTATTGAGAGGGTGTTTCATCATTCAAACTAGTACTATTCCATATCTACTAACGTCACTTTTGCCGGGGGCGCTACATCTTCAATGGATGCAGGTGATTTTACAGCAGGAGACATTGATCAATGATAGTGGTACACCCGCTTCCCAGCTGACTTGGTGAGCCCCACTTCATTTCGGGGTCATGTATCTTTTGTTCCTTGTGTATTGTGTTTGAGGTATTGTCGGGGCCTTGTTGCCGGCACTATAATAGTACTCTTTTGTATCTATTAGAGGCTTCGTAAACATAGTGTGGGTTGTATATTAGTATTGGGGAAGTTAAACAAGTTATGTTTTGTTGGAATTACTTGTTACACTTCAGACCATGAAAATGTGTGTAATTTGAGACTTTAAAATGAAGTAACTAATGGTTATGAATTGGTATTGTATACATGATCTCTTTATTGTTTAACTAACAAAAATATGTATTCGCTTTATTCATAAGTAAGTTTGGGTAGAAAGTATCTAACATGCTTGCTTAAACGGGTTCACTCGGTTGAGCGCTGGTCGCGCTCCCCGATTCGGGGTGTGACAGAAAAGTTTCGGAATCCGGGCACGTGAGCCCGATGTTTGACTTTATTGACTTTTTGAGCGGTGTTGGGAGTTGTGATAAATTGATTAATTATGAGTAATAGAGTATATATTTATGGATTTGCATATTGTTTGACTAGTTTTGGAGAGACGAGCATCGGTTTGAGGTTTTTGAGTGGCATTGGAGCCGGTTATGGAACTTCGGAGCAAGGTAAGTCTCCTGTCTAACTTTGTGAGGGGTAAACTACCCCTAGGTTATATATTTGTTATGTGCTACTTGTGATGGGGACTACGTACATGCGAGGTGACGAGAGTCCGTACGTAGATAGACTCATGTTATGTCCGGATAGACTTAGGTTCCCGCCATGCTATAACTATGCTATTTGAGTTGTCCTTTGCCTATTAAATTCCTTTATTGTATGTTACAACTTGTGACTAAAATTGATATTATAGAGATTTGAAGAGATTCATGATTAGCCGCGGAATAATTGTGCTCCTTTTACGAATTTCTCCTGCGCTATGCGTTTTCATCGAAAGGTTTTCCTTAAAATTTTATAACTCGCATGTTTATTCATGAGTGGGGTCAGGGAATCGTTAAAGCTTCTTATTATAATGGGATCTTCTTGTTTGCCTCAGCAGGAATTATGTACCACAGTCTCATGGGAGCGGGCCATTCGCCTCGGTATTATAATAGATTCATCTATGGTTCGTGTCGTTTGACCCTCGGCAGTGCACATAGTAGGATGGGATCGGGGCGTACGTCTAAACATTTCTGTAGATACTTTTATGGGATTGTGCGTAATAATTGACAAGAAGCTAGTGTATCTATGAGTTTTTCCTAATTTGAATTGTGACGACCTATCTGGTGAGGTCCATTATATATATATATATATACACTCTAGTTGAGGAGATAACTGCTAACTGAGAGGTTGAGTTTATTGTTGAGTGGAGGATTGTACCCCATATTTATACTTGTTATATCGTTTATTTATTCTACATCACATCTGTTTACTTTCTACTGTATTTGATTTATTGGACCACTAGTAAGTGTCGAAGTCGACCCCTAGTCACTACTCCTCCGGGGTGAGGCTAGATACTTACTGGGTAGGCGTTGATTTACATACTCATGCTGCACTTGCTGCACTTATTGTACAATTCTATATGTGTGGCAGATGCGCGGCTTTTGCGGGGACTTTTCGGTGAGCTGCATTTCATGTTACGATCCACAGCATATAGAGTCTCCATCAGAGTTATTTATATTCTCCTGTCTGACTTGTATTCTAGACGGATATTGTATTTTTATTGTACTCCTTAGTAGATGCTCAAGCACTTGTGACACCGGGTTTTAGGGGGTCCTACAGGTTGTTCATTATTTTAGTTCACATAAATGTTATCATTTTACACTGTAAATTCTATTTCGTACTATTTAATTAATGGAAATTATAATTTCAAAAGTAATAAAATGATTAATTAAGTTGATCAATCATCGTTTGCTTGCCTGACAGTGGCGTTAGGCGCCCTCACGACCTATAGTGAATTTTGGTCGTAACAGCTTGGTATCAGAGCGTTAGATTCAATTAGGTCTCACGCATGATAAAGTCTAGTAGAGTCTTGTAGATTGGTTTGGAGACGGGTGTACTTATATTCAAGAGGCTACAAGGCTATTAAGATCACCTCCTTTCTTGATTCTTATTCGTGCGATTTGATTCCTTGAGGCTTATGCCTTTATTTCCTTCCTACTCAATCTTATGCGACATGGAGAGCTTGTTATCAATTGGGCATCAAAGAGTTGTAGTGGTACTGTAGATGTGGTGCAGGATGTTTTTCCCTGCGTATTTGGGCAGGCTATTATCGTCGCCTTGCGGAAGGATGTTTTGTCATTTCAGCTAAGTAGTTGTATTTCCAATGGTTTTGAGGCTATGCACAAATTGCTATGATGTTCATACATTATTATCACACAGTATTGATGTAATGCTGGGGTGCTCGTTTATGTGTCAAGGCAGTGAATGACTTGAAAGGAGGATTTGCCAGTGCATGATTTAGATGTTCGGCATTTAATTCCAGCCGAGGAAAGGCAATCGGACTATGGATGTCCAGGCCTTGGTTGATGGAGTAACGAGACTTGACATTTTCGAGCGTGGTGGAATTCTCATTTGTGATGTGGTGTCGCCGTCCTTATTTGAACGCTTCAAGGTTTGCCGGTGTTATGGTCTTCTTTAATTTGCCTTTGAGGCAGGTTGTTGTGAAATAGTGCTTGAGAAGCGGTTGTCAGAGATAGCGGAGTGTAGCGGTTTCAAAATCAAATTGGTATTTCTAATGTTTATGGCTCGAGAAAGATGATCTTCTAGGAGGTTTAGAGTTGGTAGCAATTCATTAGTTCAGGTGCTACAGATATGGATCTGATTTGAGGCAACATATGGGCAGCGTAGTATGAGGAAGGACATGGTGGGAGGTGTTTCGCGGTGGTTGAATTACTAGCAGGTCAAGTATGAAAAGCACAGGTCGAGAAGTTGTTTAAAGGAGATGGTTTAGCCGAAGTCAAAGTGACAGAGTAGCTTATGGATTCTGTGGTAGAATAGCCACATGCCTTGAGAAACGTTTAGACCGATTTAGGGAATCGTGGTGGAAAATGACTAGGTCCACATATTTCTATTTAAGATGGAGGCTATTATACTGAGGAAGAATGAATATGGCCGAAAGGAGTTTGCTTGAACTAAATGGGGGTGTAAAAACTTGATTATCGTTTTGGGATGCAACATGACTTCGAGTTCGGAGCGTATTGTCGGACTTTCAGTCCATGTCAATGTGGAATGAACAGACTTGTACAGCTAGTGGACGAGTATGCGCTCATGAGGGTCTACTGAATTAATAGTAGTGGTACCCAATGTAGTGTCATTGGAAGATGTCAATATGGAATCCCAATGTGGGTTATCTCCTGTGAACAGGTTAGCAGTTGCGTGATTTTGATGAGGCTTCTACAAAGAGTTCTACTTACTACCCAATAGAAGGTCAAGTATGCGATTGTGGCTGATAATTCGAAATGTTTCATGAAAAGCTTAACAAAATATTTCAAGAAAGTTGGCGGGTTAACGGTGTGAGATCATAGTAATTGAGAAGGAGGAATCGTTGTGGGCTCTACATTATGTGTTGGCAGCTTAAAGCTAACTAGGGGAGCTCGTCGTCTACGATTGGATCGCGTCGTTGTCTTCTTGTGCAGTTCCTAGTTATCAGTGCATTGGTGGATTATTTATGACTAGGAAAAGACAATATCAGGGGTAATTCGAGCAAGGAACTTGATGAATGTGTGCTATATTTCGTTTTATCGATATAGATTCATGTTTTGGGAAGACTCGGGGTTTATGCTTCTTCTGGATAGGATGTACAAGGAAAAGAATTCATCTGGTTGCTTCTTTGGGAGTGTTTATGTGCTAAGAGAGCATAGGAGTTTGATTATAATCGGGAGCAAGTCAGAGTGGGTGACTCTCAACAACGGTTCTAATGGGTTCAAGAATTAAAGTGTAGTGCCTAAGGATTTCGGGTCCGTTGTGTGGTTAAGGATCGAGTTTTTTTTTGTAGTGGATTATGAAAGGGACTTGGAGTGTTCTATGTTATCATCGGGTCTGCGGTGCAGTATTGGAGAAATAGGAGAAAACAACTTCGGATTCGTAGAGAATCTTTCAGAATGGGTGTACCAATTGGAAAGGTTATTGTGCGCATAATGACGGTATGAGATGGTTCATGGGTATTGAGACGATGTGGTCTTGTGGATTGGGTCACTTGAGATGAGTGTTGTTGGGTTTCGCTATGTTTTGAATGGAGCTATTATTATTTCTAAGGCAAGTCTAGAGTAAATTAGAAGAAGTAGGGTCGGTTAATAATTATTTGAATCAGCATGGTTATGGCAATGATCAGTTCCTTCGGCGTGTTAAGTTATACAGGTGGTTTGTGGTTGTACGTACGGGCTTGACGACCACCGTAATTTGCTTGATTTGGGAGGTATTCGATTTCTATGGGCTTGTAGTGTAAATGGATCCCGGAAGAGTTAGGGCGGTTTAGACCACGACTTAAGGTTTGTATTTTCTGCGGTCGTGGGAATTCCGTTGCATGTTGCAATGGTTCTTCTGAAAGGAGATAAGTGAAAAGTTTCTAGCCAGTGAAGTGTTTATTCTACTAGTAGTTTAGGGATTATGAGGAATTTTTGTACTCGCGTGTAGTAGCATGATAGGTGCAGTGAGCAGGATGGGAATTGGAGGTTGAGGATCAAGGTTGTGGCTCGATGTTGATAAGACTATCACGAGCCCGGATGGGCAGGGAAGAATTCGTATGTTAAGAGTAAGCTAGCATTAACTTAGTGTTGCCTAAGAATGGTATCATGTGGAAGAGGCATTGTGTGTTGATTTGTGGATTTGTGATTTGCTTTATAGAAATAAGACGGTTGGTGGTATAGAGGTGCAGACTTTGCTACCTGGTGCGGAAGGTCATGAGAGAATATCCCACAGGAGAATTGTGTAAGAGTGACATGTTAGTCACTTGATTGTTAAGGATTGAAACCAAGTATGGAGATTATAGTAATATCACAAATGTGAGAGTTTATGCCTGAGAGGTGTTCTATTCCTTGGGTTGGGGACTGTGTGAGTTTGTTCTGGATTTTACGGTTGTTCTTATGTGTCTTGGAAAAGGTTAGTGTGGTTCCTTAAAAGGTTATTAGCTCGGTACGGTATGATCAGAATCAACTTAAGGTCCGTTGATGGGTCCAATGTGAATGTTGCTCTACATTTGGCCGAATGTGTTCAGTCAGCATAGCGTTGCTTGTGGAGGAGTCTTCGGGCATTGGATGTTATTCTCGTCGTCAGTTATTCCATGTAATACTAGATTGTGCCATGTGGTTTGTGAGACGGCTTGATTATTCGCACGTGTTCTGTGGTCTCGTGTAGTTTGTGGTGTTATATGAGCAGTATGGCTCTTCAGATGCAGGTCATTTATTGCACCTTAGTTGTGGTTGGGTTTTGTAGCATATGGCGCTATCCGTCTCCCCAGGGCTATAGTTTTACACTTGGCATGCATTTGGTTGATATTCAATACTTTGTAGGTATAAGCATTATGGCTTGATAGGTATTTCCTTATTTATTGTTATGTATAGATCAGGTGGCACGCCTCCACGGGTATGTTGTTTGGATCGGGTTGCACGCCGCAACAGTGAGATTTTGAGTATGGTTCCCTATATCTATTCTTATGTATTTTGTTTCTCGTTCTTTGAGAAGGGTTCATAGCATCTGTTCGACCGTCTTATTAGTTACGCGGGCTGGGTAGTTCCTTTCCAGAGTTCGCTTTTCCTTATGTATTGCATTAGAGTTTGTAGCTTGTTGGCACATTGTTGGTGTCATATGCAATGTTTAGCAGTGTTTGAGATGGCCTATTGCCTGAGCGGCTTGTACTGGGTGAGATGAGGTTATTGGACCTGGGATAAGTGCGATCGGAGTTATGTAGGGTATATTAAAGAGCAAATATCATTATTCAGTTCAGAATGACGTAATGATCCTTGTCAGGAGGAGAGACTCCATGATTTGTTGATTCGATAGGTTGTTATTAGTTTCTATGCATCTCTTCTACAGTGGTAGTATTGCGGGAGTTGGAACATGGCTTATATGTCTTGTTAGGTGTATTGCGGGAACGTGATTCATAAAATTTCAGCCATTGTGGTCGAATGAAGTTATTATGGTCAAATTACTTATGTGGTGCAAGGTGTGATTTCAGTGGAGGAGCATGATCATATTTTGGTACAGTGTGTAGTGATGGATACGGTGTTCGTATGTTAGAATCAGGTCTTGTAGAGAAATTCGGAGGTTGGAATTCGGTTCTAAGGCTTATTCACTAAATAGAAGGGAGAATCTTTAGTCTAGCTTGAACTAATGGGCTCAACTAGGTTGTGGAGGCACGAATATGTGCACAAGGTGTTGAACGGTGAATTTGGGGCAACTCCGGAGAAATCCTTAGCATGTTGAGGAAGAGTATATGTTTAAATGGGGAAGAATGTAACGACCCGACCAGTCGTTTTGAGATCTAATGTGTCGTTCAGCGATTTGAGGCCTCGAGTAGCTTCATTTCATGTTTTATGACTTGTACGCGT
>AWOL01S0053243.1:0-13626 GCA_000715115.1 Nicotiana otophora
GGTGACTTTTATTTGAAAGAATTATATTCGAAAGATATTTACTTGAAAGAATTATATTCAGAAAATAATTATTTGAAAAAATTATAATGAGAAGATATTTATTTGAAGGAAGTATATTCGAAATATATTTATTGGAAAGGATTATATTCTAGAGCTTTTATTGAAAAACTTATAGATAAAAGATGTACATTTTGAAGGACTTGATTAATTGGTTATACTTGTGTTTATTATTCGTTTGAGCAGTATTTACGGTGTTCTTGTTGCCTTGTTGTTTATGTTACAAGTTGATTATTATTGCCATCATTGCTATTTATTTTCTATTATTTTGTATGCTATATTGCACATGTTACTTGACTAGTGATTGTCTTGAATGTACCTCGCCACTACTCCACCGAGGTTAGTCTTGATACTTATTTGGTACCGACTGTGGTGTACTCATACTATACTTCTGCATATTTTTGTGCAAAGTCAGGTATTTGAGATATCGGACTCAGGCAGAGTTAGTGTGTTGATCGCAAGGATTCAAGGTAGAGCTGCTTGGCCGTCGCAGTCCCTTGGAGTCTTTCCATTTTATAGTACTGTTAATTTCTTATTCGAACAATATTGTATATTTGACCCTCGAGAGAATTTCATGTATTCAGTTAGAGTTCGTGACTCAGTATTACCAGTCTTGGGAGATTGTTGAATATTTTCGTTGTTAGTGTTGACACTTGTATTGAAAAAAAAGAGGCTTGAATTGTTATTATAATTGGCTTACATAGTCTTAGAGACTAAGTGTCATCACGATGTCTGTGGTGGAAGTTTGGATCGTGACAGTAATCATCCGCAATCTATATATAATGACTATAAAAAGTAAACAAGAAATTCTCTCGACTAATTTGTATAATGATCAAAGCAACTAGTCTAAAACCATGATTGTTCGTGGCTAAAGATACATCTTGCCCATTTTAATGATCAATAGACACATACAACTTGCAAAGTAAAGTTGTACTTTTTTCCAAAATTAAATTAGTATGTGCAGAAGTTAAATGGAGTTCTTATAGTTTTTTGTCAAAAGGCAAAAACATAAAAATGAAATATTAAGCAATTTTTTCCATTTTTTTTATAACTTGATAGAGTAAATTAGTTGTGACAAGGTGGGTTGCTCTGATGGTAAGCACCCTCCACTTCCAACCAAGAGGTTGTGAGTTCGAGTCACCCCAAGAGCAAGGTGGGAAGTTCTTGGAGGGAAGGATGCCGAGGGTCATTTGGAAACAGCCTCTCTACCCCAGGGTAGGGGTAAGGTCTGCGTACACACTACCCTCCCCAGACCCCACTAGTGGGATTATACTGGGTTGTTGTTGTTGTTGTTAGAGTAAATTAGTTGCTTAGGACACCAAGCTGAGGCAATAAAAGCTCCACATAACCAAAATGTTCCATAGACAAAGCAAATTGGTCCCAACTTCTTATCACAAGTTTGTATGATATTTCTTTTAAAAAAAAAAAAAAGAGAGTTCGATAACAGCACATTAGGTGCCAGTTGATTTTTTTTTTGTTTCCTGCCTGATATTCGGTACCCCCATTAGAGCCTTGATTAAAGGGAGAAGCGTTCCGTATCAAAATTTATTTTATACCAGTGACTCGAACCCGAAATTTTTTATTAAGGATGAAAAGTTCTTGTCCATTTCATTACAATCCTTGGTAGGATGACAGTTGATTTCGAATGTACACAGTTAATAAATTAATCATTTATTCATAATTTTGTTGTACTTTGTGAGTATAATAATCCTTTGGTTAAAAAATGATGGTCTCTCTCTTCTTGCTAAAAAAAATGATGGCCACTCATGTGCTAGCTTTACTATATCAAATAAATTAAGCAATATCTTGTGAGCTCCTTTGGCGGTTTTACTGATTTAATTTGACCTAACTTCTGGTTTGTATATTTTTGTTTAGTTATTATGACCTGTTCATAATGTATTTAAATGTTTGTATTGGTTTTTTTATGGCATTATCTTTAAAGAAAATGCAAGGTACGAGCAAAAACTACTTGATTCTAATGCACTTGTACGTAATGCTTTGGATCCGCCTTTGTATAAACAAGGGTAAAGGTCGTCCTTATTGCAATTGCTTTGTTTTACTCTTCGCTAGACTTTTAATTTAATTTATGTTCACCGTTAAGAAAAAATTCTTATTTTTATCCTTAACTCCTAATTGAGCTTCATCCTGATGGTAATTTTAAGTTATAGTTAAAAGTCGAGTGCTAAATTTTAACCTTTTTTTTTTTTGAAGGATTTAGATACGTGAAGTCCGCCAATTTCATGTTGGAGTTGTCAGTGGCAAAGTCAAATCTAACGGAGGATAAAATTGAACAATTTTGGATAGTACAAAAGATAAATTTGAACATTTTATCATGAATAAATATTTGTTAGTAGAATTTAGGTTTTGTTGTGAAATTATGCAGCCAACTAGTAAATACAATTACTATAGTAAGACCCTGCTTGAACAAATGTAAAGGGTGTAGAGAAAGGGACCAAATGTCTTTTCTTTTTTCTAGGTTGGTGCAATTGAAAGAAAATGGACAACATTACTAAATATAGTCTAATTATTGACTTTTTTTGGAAAAAAGATAAAAAGACAATTTTCGATTGCTTCCACATTAAAAAGGAGACAAAGTTATTTTTTCGACACATGCAATTCCAATTTGGTATTGTGTAGCTTTGTCTCTATTTAATGTCTTTTCTTTTTCATTAGGCCTACCACTTCTTCATTATTTGTTATTGTCACATATACAAAACCTGCATAGATGATTGATCTTGTTTCTTCTTTAACTCCACATGGAGAAACATAAAAAGAAAACTAAGACATATATCTACTTTTCTCTTTTTCGTTTTAAGAAAAAAATAACTACTTCTATTTTTACAGTTTATTAATCATTACTCTATTTGGTCTACAATAAGTGACCTTTTGGCATTTGTGTCACGACCAAAAACCTAACATGTCGTGATGACGCCTATCATGATACTAAGTAAGCCGACTATTCAGATATTTCTAACACTTTCAAATTTAAAATATATCAAAACATGTTCAAACAAGTGAAAATCTCATAAATACTAGATAAAACCGTCACAACCCAATACTAAAGTTTTCCAAAATCTGGGTGTCACTAAGTCATGCGCATCTATATAAATACAGAGTCTGAATCACTGTCTAATAAATTGAAACTGAAAAAGTAAAAACTAAGGGATAGGGGAGGAGAGTCGAGGTCTCCGGATGCCAGGGCAGCTACCTCGATAATCTCCGAATGACGGTAAACTCTGATAATCAGCAACCACCGTGTCCGAAAATACCTGGATCTGCACACGAAGTGCAGGGTGTAGCGTGAGTACAACCAACTCAGTAAGTAACAAGTCTAAATATTGGGCTGAAATCAGTGACGAGCTTCACAGATACAGTTCAAGTACAAAATTACAGTACAGAAATGTAGGCATGCTTCCAAGTTAAACAGTTAAAGCCCAAACATGTAAAATATGTCAAGTTCAATTGAAACAAAATATGGTACATCTCGATATCTACATGTCAGTTATGTATGCCAACTGAAGTGCAAAACAGTGACGAAATCATATGGGTACTCTCAAAGTATCAACCACTTGGTCCTCCCATTCTCTCCATCCTCACAGTCGCTCATTCCTCACAATCACTCCATCCTCACAGTCGCTCATTCCTCACAATTGCTCGGCACTCGCACTAAGTAGGTACATGCGTTCACTGTGGGTGTACAGACTACGGAGGGGCAAATCCAGCTCAAGCGTTATAATAAGTCAATCATAGCACGAAATAATAAAATATGTTACGTCGTGTAGCCCGATCCCATATAATATCATCACAATCAGGCCCTCGGCCTCACACAGTCATCAATCTCTCCAGTCTCTCGGGATCACAAGAATCATGATAATCGGCCCAAACAATCATGACATGATGTATCAATAAATGGAAACAGAGACTGAGATATGATATGTAAATAATAGATGTGACTGAGTATATAATAGCAAATTATGTAAATAATTCAACATGCAACGCGACCTCTGTGGGTCCCAAAAGTACCAGCATGTAGCCTAAGCATGATTTCTTACATGACTCGCAGCTCAATTTCTCTAACACATGAAGAATATACGGATAACAACAAGATTATGCAACTATACAGTTCCACGGAATCGACCAAGTAACAATTTCTACAGTGCATGCCCACATGCTCGTCACCTAGCATGTGCGTCATCTCAACACCAATCACATAACACGTAATTCAGGGTTCCATACCATCAGAACCAAGTTTAAAAGTGTTACTTACCTCAAACCTAGCAAATCTCTACTCCAACAAGCTCTTCCCTCGTGAATTGGCCCCAGAATGCCTCAAATCTAGCCACAAACAATTCGATACAATCAATACGAGCTAAAGGAATCAATTCCATAAGAAAATACTAAGTTCTTAATCAAAAGTCAAAAAGTCAACCCCCCTGGCCCACGTCTCAAAATCTGATAACAAATGCAAAATTCGAACACTCATTCAACCACGAGTCCAACCATACCAAAATTACTCAAATCTGATATCAAAACCTCGCTCAAATCCCCAAAATTCGGCCTAAGAAGTTTCCTCCATGTTTCCCAATTTCTCAACCCAAATCACTAAATGATGAAATCAAAGATATAATCATGGAATTTAACTAAAACTAAGTAAGAATCACTTACCCCAATCACTCCCTTGAAAATATTTCCAAGAATCGCCTCCAACCGAGCTCCCAAAATCATTTTTTTGTAAAATGACTCAAACCCTCGTTTTTGAAATATTAAAGTTCTACCCAGATGTCCTTAATCATGATTACGGAAAATGCTTCGCGATCGCGAAGTACAAGTATGCTGACCCACAAATTAACCTTACGCGAATGCAACAATACCCATGCGAACGCGAAAAACTGCCTCCTCAGACATACACGATCGCGTCCCTCTTTACGCGATCGCGATGAACAACGCGTGACCTCAGCTGCTACTACTTTTTCCTTTCGCAAATGCGACCTTAGCCACAGGTTCACGATTCACTGCTTCACTCAACTACGCAATCGCAACCCTCAACTCGCGAACGCGTAGATAAAAACCTCAGCTGCCCAGTTAAGTCTACGCGATCACGAACCTGTCCACGCGATTGCGTATAAGGAAACTAGACTTGTGCACCAGAAACAATTTAGCAATCTCCCAAGTCCAAAATTAATTCGTTAACCATCCGAAATCCACCCAAGGCTCCCGGGACCTCAACCAAACATACCAACAAGTGCTAAAATATCATATGAACTTGCCCGAAGCGTCAAATCACATCGAACAATGCTAAAACCACGAATCGCGCATCGATTCAAGCCTAATGAACTTATGAATTTCCAACTTCTACATTCGACGCCAAAACTCATCAAATCAAGTCTGATTGACCTCAAATTTTATACACAAGTCATAAATGACACAACAGACCTACCCCAACCCCCAAAACCAAAGTCCGACCTCTGTAACCACAAAGTTAACTCTCGGTCAAACTTCTCAATTTTCAAAACTTCTAATTTTCCAATTTTTGCCATTTCAAGCCTAAATCAACTACGGACCTCCAAATCACTATCCAGACACACTCCTAAGTCCAAAATCACCCAACGGAGCTAAAAACCATCAAAACTCCATTCTTGAGTCGTTTACACATAAGTGAACATCCGGTCAACCTTTTCAGCTTAAGCTTCCAACCTTGAGTCCAAGTGTCTCATCGCATTGACAAGTCACATAACAATAATTAAGCATAAAATGAGCAGTAAATGGGAGAACGGGGCTACAATACTCAAAATAACCGGCCGGATCGTTACACTTTAGCACACCCCTTAAAAAAATACTAGCTTGTCACGACCCGAAATTTCCACCTTCGGACCGTGATGGCGCCTAACATTTCACTTGCTAGGCAAGCCAACGTTAGAATAATATTATCAATTTTTAAATTAATTAATAACAAAGAACAATTGTGGAAGTAAATTCTGAAATATATTGAATAATCCATAAAAACAACGATGTCTAAATACCATCCCAGAATCGGTGTCACAAGTGCACGAGCTTCTAGAATAAATACAAATAAAGGTCTGAATAAATTAAAGGTGTCTGAAAACAAACATAAAGCTAAAGTAAAATAGAGGGGACTTCAGAACTGCGGACGTTGTGCAGTTATACCTCAAGTCTCCTCCGAGTAGCTGAAATCCGAGCAAGTTTATGGTACGCCGCTGGGACCAACTTCGAAATCTGCACAAGAAGTGCAGAATGTAGTATCAGTACAACCAACCCCATGTACTGGTAAGTGTTGATCCTAACCTCGACAAAATAGTGACGAGGCTAAGGCGGGTCACTTACATTAACATGTATGCAATATTAGTAACAACACCAAATAATAGAATTAAATCAGATAACTCATTTATAATAATTGAAGTCAACTCAGCAGTCATAACCAATTATCATTTTAATAAATTTTCGTTGCCGCGTGCAACCCGCTCTCACAATATATTCACATTCAATTCTGTTGCAGCGTGCAACCCGCTCTCACAATATATTCACATTCAATTCTGTTGCAGCGTGCAACCCGCTCCCACAATATATTCATTTTCAATCCTCTCATATAATTATTTTTAATCAAGTATATATATTGACTTTTAAATAAGTCTATTGCGGCGTGCAATCCGATCCCCCAAGTATTGACTTTTTATAAGTCTATTACGGCATGCAATCCGATCCCCCAAATATTAAATTTTAATAAGTCTGTTGCGGCGTGCAACCCGATCCTCCAATATGGACTTTTTAATAAGTCTGTTGTGGCGTGCAACCCGATCCTCCAATATATCCATTTCAATCAATTCTGTTGCGGCGTACAACCAGATCCTCCAATATATCAATTTACCAATTCTTATAGTAGAAATTTTCTCAATAAATGCAACAATTACTATAAAATTATAAGACAACAACCATACAATAATTATGATTTAATTATGAAACAAGCAATGACAAATAGCAAATTATTATGGAAATCAGGAAGAAAATAGGCAGTTTAATATTTAATATGCTAAATGTCAAATAACAATAAAGACACATAATTTTATTAGCATGTAACAATTAATGCACGAATTCAAGAATTAATATTTTACAAAGAATATGTGAGAAATATTTATTATAATAATTAATTCATGATTTAAAATAATTTATGATTTTTCAAGTAATTATGCAATCAATTAATTTGACGACGTATAGACAATCGTCACCTCGCCTATACGTCGTTCACATGCATTTCACAAAACAAATAGTTTAAGGATTCTATTCCCTCAAGTCAAGATTAACCACGGCACTTACCTCGCTTTGGAAATTCCAATCAATTACTCGACCACAACTTTTCCTTTTAAATTTGTCTCCAAAAGCTTCAAATCTATTCACAAACAATTCGATATACTCAATACGAATCATAGGAATTAATTCCATATGAATTTACTAATTTTTCGGATAAAAATCTGAAATTCATTCAAATATTCACAGTGGGACCCACATCTCATATTCCAGAAAAACTCACGAAATTTGGACACCCGTTCCGCTACGAGTTCAACCATATAAAATTATCCAATTTCGATATCAAATGGACCTTCAGATCTTAAATTTTCGTTTTTGGAAGATTTTATAAAAATCTGATTTTTCTCCCAAAATTTCACGGATTCATGATATAAATGAGTATGGAATCATGAAATATAATCAATATAGGATAAGGAACACTTACCCCAATGTTTTTCCTTGAAAATCGCAGAAAAATCGCCTTACCCGAGCTCAAAAATGGAAAAGGGTTGAAAATGGGACTTATCCCATTTTTCAAAACTTAAGTTCTGTTTGTCGGATTTTTACCCTTCGCGAAGCGGTCAGTGCCTCGCGTTCGCGAAGCACATTTTTGCTCTTCGCGAACATGAAGGCAATGTCGCGAATGCGAAGCCTTGCCAAATTTGGCCTTCGCGAACGCGATACACCCTACGCGAACGCGAAGCGTTATCGCTTGGTGCCCGGCTAGGCCTCGCCTTCTACGCGAACGCGAACGCTTCCACGCGTTCGCGATGAACACTACCCTCTTCCCTTCGCGAACGCGGCCCTCTCTTCCCAAACACGAAGAGTAATTTTCATCTACCTCGAGTTTTATCTTCGTGAACGCGAGCCCCCTTCTCGCGAATGCGAAGAAGGATACCAGAAGCAGATTTCTGTAGTTTTTCCCAAGTCCAAAAATGGTCTGTTAATCACACAAAACCAACCCGAGCCCTCGGGGCTCCAAACCAAATATGCACCCAAGTCCTAAAATATCATACGAACTTGCTCGCATGATCGAATCGCCAAAATAACACCAAGAACTACGAATTAGATATCAAATCAAAGGAAATTTTCAAGAAAATGTTAAAATTATATTTTTACAACTGGACGTGTGAATCATGTCAAATCGACTCCAATTCTCACCAAATTCGGCAGACAAGTCATAAATATTATATTGGACCTATACCGGGCTGCAGAACCAAAATACGGACCCGGTGTCAGTAAATCCAACATCAGTAATTTCTTAAAAATCATTAAGCTTTCAAGTTTTTAATTTTTCATAAAAATTCTATATCTCATGCTAGGGACGTCGGAATTTGATTTCGGGTATACTCCCAAATCCCAAATCACGATACGGGCCTACCGGAATTGTCAAAATACTTATCCGAGTCCGTTTGCTTAAAATGTTGACCAAAGTCAACTCAGTTAAGTTTTAAAGCTCTATTTCACATTTTAATCTATTTTTCTCATAAAAACTTTTCGAAAAATTATACGGACTGCGCACGCAAGTTGAGAAATGATAAATGGTGCTTTTCGAGGTCTTTGAACACAAAATTACTTATTAAATTTAAAGATGACATTGTGGGTCATCACATTCTCTACCTCTAAAACAAACGTTCGTCCTCGAACGGAGTTAGAAAAAGTACCTGAGCTGGTGAATAAGTGTAGATATTTACTCCGCATGTCCGACTCAGACTCCCAGGTAGATGCCTCTACCGGCTAACCTCTCCATTGCACCCGAACTGAAGGATAACTCTTAGACCTCAACTGTCAGACCTGCCGGGCTAGAATAGCCACCGGCTCCTCCTCGTAAGTCAAATCTTTGTCCAATTGGACTGAGCTGAAATCTAACACATGGGATGGATCACCATGATATTTCCAGAGCATAGACACATGGAACACCGGATGAATCGCTGATAAACTAGGTAGTAAAGCAAGCCTGTAGGCTACTTTACCCACCCTTTCAAGAATTTCAAAGGGTCCGATATACCTAGGGCTCAACTTGCCCTTCTTTCCGAACCTCATTACACCTTTCATAGGTGAAACTCGGAGCAATATTCTTTCTCCAACCATGAATGCAATATCACGAACTTTACGGTAGGCATAACTCTTTTGCCTAGACTGAGCTGTGCGAAGTCGATCCTGAATAATCTTGACCTTATCCAAGGCATCTTGTACCAAATCAGTACCCAATAACCTAGCCTCTCCCGGTTCAAACCAGCCAACTGGCGAACAACATCGTCTTCTCTATAATGCCTCATATGGAGCCATTTGAATGCTCGATTGGTAGCTATTATTATTAGCAAACTACGCAAGTGGCAAGAAATGATCCTAAGAACCTTCAAAGTCTATAACACAAGTGCGAAGAATATCTTCCAATATCTGAATAGTGCGCTCTGACTGTCCGTCTGTATGTGGATGAAATGTTGTACTCAACTCCACCCGCGTGCCTAACTCATGCTGTACAGCCCTCCAGAAATGTGAGGTAAACCTCGATCTGAAATAATAGACACGAGCACACCGTGAAGGCAGACAATCTCACGAATGTAAATTTCAGCTAACCTTTTTGAAGAATAGGTAACTGCCACTGGAATAAAATGTGCTGATTTGGTTAATCTCTCCACAATGACCCAAACTACGTCAAATTTTCTCTGAGTCCGTGGGAGTCCAACAACAAAATCCATAGTGATACGCTCCCATTTCCATTCAGGAATTTCTAACTTCTGAAGCAAAACACCAGGTCTCTGATACTCGTACTTAACTTGCTGACAATTCAGACACCGAACTACATATGCAACTATATCCTTTTTCATTCTCCTCCACCAATAATGTTGCCGCAAATCTTGATACATTTTGGCGGTACATGGATGAATAGAATACCTGGAACTGTGTGCCTCTTCAAGAATTAATTCACGAAGCCCATCCACAATAGGCACACAAATACGACCCTGCATTCGCAGAACTCCATCTTCCCCCAGAGTAACTTGTTTGGCATCACTATGCCGCACCATGTCCTTAAGGACAAGTAAATGAGGATCATCATAATGCCTCTATCTGATGCGCTCATATAAAGAAGACCGAGCGACTGTGCAAGATAGAACCCAATTGGGTTTTGAAACATCTAACCTCACGAACTGATTAGCCAAAGTCTGAACATCTGCAGCTAATGGACTCTCACCAACTGGAATATACGCATGACTACCCATACTCACAACCTTTCTACTCAAAGCATCGACCACCACATTGGCCTTTCCGGGGTGATACAAAATGGTGATATCATAGTCTTTCAACAACTCCAACCATCTTCTCTGCCTCGAATTAAGATCTCTTTGTTTGTATAGGTACTGAAGGCTACGATAATCAGTAAATACCTCATACGAGGCACCGTAGAGGTAGTGCCTCCAAATCTTCAGTGCATGAACAATGACTACCAGTTCTAAGTCATGACCAAGATACTTCTTCTCGTGAACCTTCAACTGCCGCGACGCATATGCAATCACCCTGCCATCTTGCATTAATACTGTACCAAGACCAATGTGAGATGCATCACAATATACTGTATACGATTCTGAACCTGTGGATACTACCAACACTGGCACCGTAGTCAAAATAGTCTTGAGTTTCTGAAAACTCAACTCACACTCGCCTGACCATCTGAATGGGACACCTTTCTGGGTTAGTCTGGTCAATGGGCTTGCTATAGATGAAAACCCTTCCACGAACCGACGATAATAACCTGCTAAACTTAGGAAACTCCGGATTTCTGTAACTGAAGTAGGTCTAGGCCAATTCTGAACAACCTCAATCTTCTTAGGATCTGCCTTTATGCCTTCTGCTGATACAACATGCCCCAAAAGGCAATTGAGTCTAAACAAAACTCACATTTTGAAAACTTGGCATATAACTAATTATTGTTCAAAGTTTGAAGCACACTTCGAAGATGCTGCTCATGCTCCTCTCGACTACTGGAGTACATCAAAATATTATCAATGAATATAACGAATAAAGAATCCAAATAAGGCTTGAACACTCGATTCATCAAATCCATAAATGCTTCTAGGGCATTTGTAAACCCAAATGACATCATTAGGAATTCGTAATGCCCATACCGAGTCCGAAAATCTATTTTAGGGATATCAGATGCCTTAGTCTTTAACTGATGGTAACCAGACCTCAACTTGATCTTCGAAAATACCTTGGCACCCTGAAGTTGATCAAATAAGTCATCAATTCTTGGCAGCAGATATTTTTTTTGATAGTGGCCTTGTTCAACTGCCGATAATCTATATATATCCGCATAGAGCCATCTTTCTTCTTTACAAATAATACTAGTACACCCCAGGGCAAGACACTGGGTCTAATGAATCCCTGATCAAGCAAGTCTTGTAACTGCTCTTTCAATTCTTTCAACTCCGGCGGGGCCATACGGTGTGGTGGAATAGAAATGGGCTGAGTGCCCGGAGCCAAATCAATACAGAAGTCAATATCTCTGTCGGGTGGCATCCCCTACAAATCTGCAAGAAATACTTTTGGAAATTCACGAACAACTGGTACTAAGACCATAGAAGCAACATTCACACTGGGATCACGAATATAAGCCAAATAGGCTAGACACCCTTTCTCTACCATACGTCGAGCTTTCATATAAGAAATAACCCTGCTGGTAGAATGACCAGGATTTCCTTTCCACTCTAACCGAGGTAACCCTAGCATGGCTATAGTCACTGTCTTGGCATGACAATCCAATATAGCATGATAAGGTGACAACCAATCCATACCCAAGATGACATCAAAATCTACCATATCAAGAAGTAGAATATCCATACTAGTCTCAAGATTACCAATAGTAATTACACACAAATGATAGACATGATATACTACAATAGAGTCTCCCATCGGTGTAGATACACACACAGAAGTACTCAGAGAATCACAAGGCATAACCAAATATGAAGCAAAATAGGAGGACACATACGAATAAGTAGATCCTGGATTAAATAGAACTAAAGCATCTCTATGACAAAATGGAATAATACCTGTGATCACAACATCAGATGACCCAGCCTCAGGCCTAGCTAGAAAAGCATAAAATCGGGGGTGGGCCCCACCACTCTGAACTGCGTCCCTGGGACAGCCTCTAACTGGCTGGCCTCCACCTCTAACGGTCTGACCTCCACCTCTAATGGTCTGACCTCCACCTCTAGCTGCATGACCCCTTCCTCCAGCTGGCTGAGTAGGCAGTGAAACAACCAGTGTCGGCATGATGGCACGAGAATCTTGCCGAGATCTGTTACTCGCTAATCTAGGGCAATACCTCCTAATGTGACCAATGTTTCCACATTCATAACACACATCCTTATATCGTGGTTGCTGAAGCTGACCCAAATGGGCCAGATAACCATTATAGTAACTCTGGAGTGGTGATGCACTTATAAGAGCTGAATGTGTAGTGAATGTTGGCTGCCTAGAGTAAGGCATAATAGGATCGTGACTCCCTGAAGCACCAGGAGATGCATGAAGTAATGAATGAAACGGTCTGGGAGGATGACCCCTACCAAAATTACCCCTGCCTCCAGACGAGGCACCACTGAAACCACCAAATTGACGAGGCCTCTTATCAGACCTCTACCCTTTCTCCTGTGTAAGAACCATCTCGATCCTCCTTGCGAAATTAGCAGCCGCCTGAAAAGAAATCTCACTTTCGGTCTCCTTGGCCATCTGAACTCTGATAGGGTGAGTGAGTCCCTCAATAAACATCCTCACTCTCTATCCCTCCATAGGTAGTAAAAGGAGAGCATGATGGGCCAAATCCACAAAACGGGACTCATATTGAGTAACAGTCATACTGCCCTGCTGTAGACGCTCAAATTGCTTGCGGAATTCCTCTCTTAGTGTGATAGGGAGGAATTTCTCCAGAAATAGCTGAGAGAACTGCTCCCAGGTAAGTGCAGGCGATCCGACTGGTCGGGTCAATGTATAATATCTCCACCACCTCTTGGCGGAACTCGTACTAGTAAGTGCTTAGCCTAACCCCAATAAAGTAGTGACGAGGCTAAGGCGGGTCACTTACATTAACTTGTACTCAATATTAGTAACAACACCAAATAATAGAATTAAATCAGATAACTCATTTATAATAATTTAAACCAACTCAACAGTCATAACTAATTATCATTTCCATAATTTTCCGTTGTTTGTCACGCCCCAAACCTGAAGGGACGTGGCCGGCACCCGGTACCATACTCGGCCCGA
>AWOL01S0053246.1:11567-22571 GCA_000715115.1 Nicotiana otophora
CACGAGTCCTCACCATCTATGACAGAATGAAACAACAGATGTTTAGTTACTGGAATCAACAGATTCATACGACGAGAGTTCAAGAATGTGGAGTTTCTGAATGGTTCTGCAGCCTCTCGAAGATAAGTACAGACATGTCCGTGCCGATCCGCAAGACCCTACTAAACCCGCTCATGACTCGTGAGACCTATGCAACCTAGACTCTGATACAAATCTGTCATAACCCAAACTAACCCCTGTCGTGATGGCGCCTATCGTGGAACTAGGCAAGCCGACTCATTTCCAAAACAAACCGATATTTTCATTTCAAAGATAATTTCAATGCTATTTAACATAAAAACCTTTGTAAAGAAGTTCAAATCAAAATAAAAGTGCGGAAAAGAAAAGCCCGACATCGGGGTGTCACTAGTCATGATCATCAACTACCATTTGTGTGACAATATCAAGACTAACATAGTCTGAAAAATAGATAAATACAACTAAAGGAAGATGAGAGGGAGAAGAGCAGGGGCTACAATCTCCAAGCAGCTACCTTGCTATCCTCGAGAAAATCTGCAACCAGAATAATCAACAACCGCTACCGTGCCGAGCTACACCTGGAACTTTACACAAGGTGCAGGGAGTAACGTGAGTAGTCTAACTCAGTAAGTAACAATAATAAATAAAGACTGAGCAGTAGTGACGAGCAATAAAGTATATCAAGTTCATATCACAAAAATTCAGTAAAGTACATCATGCTTTAAAAATTAGTGTTTGAGTCAAATCATCTCGTTTAAACCCGGTTCTAGTAAAAATCATTTAAAGATATTTTTCAACGGTTTTTCAAACAAAGTCTCAATGCAAAGGTGAGCAAAAATGATTAAATCATAAACAACCCCTCGCGCAAAACATCACTCATATACAGCCCCTCGGGAAAACCTTACAGTCACTCATGCCTCTCGGGCATACCTCACAATCACTTTTGCCACTCGGGCATACCTCACAATCACTCATGTCTCTCAGTCACTCAGCACATGACACTTGCACCCAGTAGGTACCTGCGCTTACTGGGGGTATGTAAAGACTCCGGAGGGGCTCCTTCAGCCCAAGCGCTATATCAAGCCAAATCAGTGCATAAATTACTCAGGCCCCCGGCCTATATCAAAAATGCTACGGCGTGCAAACCGATCCCATAAATATCCTTACAAATCAGGCCCTCGGCCTCATTCAGTCATAAACCTCTCAAGCCACTCGGGCGTTTCAGTAAAAATATGGCATTCAGCCCAACATTTATATGCATCAAAATAGAGTCATAAAACTAAGTTATGCAGTAAACAAGTATAACCATGACAGAGTATAGATTTTCAATCAAAAACAGTGAGAAAATAGTAAGAAAAGGCCCTTAAGGGTTCAAACAGCACTTGCACAAGGCCCAAAACATGGCATTCAACCCAATTTACAGAAACGCTTTCTAAAACATATAAGTATCATATAGTTTCAACAAAATATGCAACTTCATAGTGGCTACGGGACGGACCAAGTCACAATCCCCAACAGTGCACGCCCACACGCCCGTCACCTAGCATGTGCGTCACTTCAAAATTGTAAAATGATACGAAATCTAGTGTTTCATACCTTTAGGACTAGATTTAGAATCGTTACTTACCTCAAACCGGTCAAATCTCTACCCCGCAATGCTTTTGCCTCTCGACTCGGCCTCCAAATGCTCCGAATCTATTGACAATCAGTACAATACCATCAATATATGCTAATGGAATGAATTCCACAAGAAAAACTATCAAATTAACCTAAAACCCGAAATTGTCTCAACCCAGCCCACGTCTCAAAATCCAACAAAATTTCCAAAACTAGGAAGCTCATCCACTCACGAGTCCATACATATAAAATTTAACAAAATCCTACGCCTTTTGGCCCCTCAATTCCTTAAATTAAACTCTCCAAAATCCCAAGCCCTAACCCCCTCATTTTCACCTATTACATGATTAAACAACGTGAAATCACCATACATACGAGTATAAGGGATCAAGAAACTTACCTCACTGATATCCCTTGAATCACCCTTCAAAATCACTCCAAACACTCCAAAAACGACTTCAAAATGGTGGAAATGAACTAAATTCGCCAAAGGTTCTATTTATGGTTTCTACCCAAGTTATTCGCACCTGCGGACAAATTTCAGGCTTCTGCGCCACCGCACCTGCGAAAAATCTATCGCAGGTGCGGAACTCACTTAGGAGCCCAGGTTCCGCATCTGAGGCCCAAAACTCCGCGCCTGCGAAGGCGCACCTGCGCGTTTCCTCTGCTTCTGCAAAGCCTGCCCAACGCCCCCCTTTCCGAATCTTCGCCCTAGGTTTCGCACCTGCGGGCTCGCAGATGCGACCTCCAACTCGCACTTGTGCATCCTACATAGCCCAGCACTGCCCGCTTCTGCGGACTCCCCATGCGCACCAGCAGCCTCGCACCTGTGACTCTTCCTTCTGCAGGTGCGGAAATAGCAGAAGGAGCAGCTTCAGATGTATTTTCCAACTTTAACAAATCCGTTAACCACCCAGAATCACCCCGAGGCCCTCGGGACCTTATCCAAAAATACCAACAAATCATATATTAACATACAAACTAAGTCGAACCTTCGAATCACTCAAAACAACATCCAAACACCAAATTACCCTCGGATTTAAGCCTAAGAACCTCTAAATTTCCAAATTTGGCAACCGATGCCTAAACCAAACAAACCATGTTCGAATGACCTCAAATTTTGCACACACGTCACAAATGACACTACGAACATACTCCAGCTTCCGAAATTCCATTCCGACCCCGATATCAAATTTTTCACTGCCGACAGAAATTGCCAAATTTCCAACTTTTGCCAATTCAAGCCTATTTCCACTCCGGACATCCAAATCACATTTCGGAAGTGCTCCTAAGTCCAAAATCACCTAACAGAGCTAACGGAACAATCAGAATTCAAATCCGAGATCATTTACACATAGGTCAACATCCAGTTGACTCTTTCCAACTTAAGCTTCTACTTTAGAGACTAAGTGTCTCATTCCACTCCGAAACCACTCCGGACCCGAACCAACTAACCCGGTATATCATAACATAGCTTAAGAGCATAAAGGAAACAGAAATAGGGGAAACAGGGCATAATCTTGTGACTTATTTCTACCAGGTTTTGAGAGTTGAAATTGTTTGAATTGTAGTTTATTTATTTCAGATATTTATTATTAGTCTGCATTGATAGGCTTACCTAGTCTTAGAGGCTAGGTTCTATCACGACATCCTACAGAGGGAATTTGGGGTCGTGACCCCCTCCCCCCCTAATTTCTCTTTAAAATTCATAATCCAATTACCAAAAACGAAGATAGAATCACGAAATATAATCAAAACTAAGTAGAGAACACTTACCCCAATCCATATGGTGAGAATTGCTTCAAAACTCACCTCAATCCGAGCCCCAAATCACAAAATATCATAAAAGAGCCAAAACCTCGAAATATATAGAATATGCCCAGCAATTTCGCTTTTGCGAACAAAAGGTTCGCTTCTGCGGCATCACTTTTTTGAAAAAACTCCGCTCCTGCAGAAAACACTGGAACTCAACCCTTCTACACAAGCGCAACAGGAATCGCTTCTACACAAGCACATGTGCGACACAAGCTGCGGTTCTGCGCACATCCCCGCTTTTGCGATCACCCCTATTGCTTCTCCGCTATCGCATATACGATCCACTTCCCCGCTTATATGGATGCCCTGTTCCAGCTTTACTTCGCTTATACATTTATTTGGCCGCAATTACGGCTCTGCACCTACACCCAATATTCTGCAAGTGCGGTCACACTAGGTTCAGCAAGGGCTAACTATCCCACATGAATGAAAGATGATCCGAAACACGTCCGTAATGCACCCGGGCCCCTCGGGACCCCGTCCAAATATATAGTAACAAGTATCATAACATAATACGGACCTAGTCGAGGACTCAAATCAAACATAACAACATCGAAACGATGAATCGCACCTCAAATCAGACTTAAATGAACTTGAACTTTCAACTTCCAAAACTAGCGCCGAAACACATCAAATTAACCTGAAATGAACACAATGTTTGTACACAAGTCCCAAATGACATAACAAAGCTATTTCAATTCCCGAAACCACAATCCGAATTCGATATCCTCAAAGTCAACTTCCGGTCAAACCTATAAACTTTTCAAACTTTCAAATTTCCAACTTTTGCCAATTAGTGCTGAATCCTTCTAGAAATATTCAATTGCAAATCCGGGCATACGCCCGAGTTGAAAATAACCATACGGACCTAACAGAACTATCAAAACTCCAATCCGAGGTCAAATGTTAAAAAGTCAAACTTAGTCAACTGTTCCAACTTAAAGCTTCAACAATGAAATTCATTCTTCCAAATCGATTCTGAATAACCCAAAAACCAAAACCAACATTTCACACAAGTCATAATACATCATACAGAGCTACTCATGCCCTCAAACCACCGAGCGAAGTGCTAATGCTCAAAATAACCGGTCGGGTCGTTAGAGTTAGTCATAGGGGTATAAGTGAGTTAGAAAGATAATAATGGAGGCATTTTTGACTCAATAGGTGGACGGAGATTTGTACCAAATCGAATATTATGAGGTCAATTTTGGACCTTTTTCGTTGTTTATATAAGATATATATATAAATATTAATGATGACAAATTTGTCAAATTCAATTTGGAAAAGGATTTTTATTGTAGGTCAATAAAGGACGTTGGCGGCATGCATATAATATCCCATTCAGAATAGGATTTCAATTTTCATTCCATAAGGTTTACGTTTTAAATTAATTTGCAGTGGCGAGTGGTAATTGTTGGTATTATTAACCTTGATAATGCAAAGCTAAAGATTTCTTTGTGGTACCTTTTCCTTCTTTACTTCTTTATCTTTTGTGAAAGATAAAATATCCCTCATTGGTTGTGGAAAGTCATTTCATTCTCTTTATATTGAATTGCTCTTTGTTGGGCTTGTAAAGAGCTAGTAAAAGAGAGTGATCTCGCACACATGAGAAATTGGTCCTGAAGGCAAAACGAGTCGATTTGCCCCCCGCCCCCTGTGCGCGAGATATACGTGAGGCCTAATCCAAATTGAATTCTTGTAACTCCTACATGAATTCGGTAACAAGATTTTTTATGACCCTCAATTAAATTTTCCTTCTTGTTACAACTCTAATATCTTATCTATATTAGGAGTTNTTTTTATTGCAGGTCAATAAAGGACGTTGGCGACATGCATATAATATCCCATTCAGAATAGGATTTCAATTTTCATTCCATAAGGTTTACTTTTTAAATTAACTTACAGTGGTGAGTGGTAATTGTTGGTATTATTAACCTTGATAATGCAAAGCCAAAGATTTCTTTGTGGTACCTTTTCCTTCTTTACTTCTTTATCTTTTGTGAAAGAAAAAATATCCCTCATTGGTTGTGGAAAGTCATTTCATTCTCTTTATATTGAATTGATCTTTGTTGGGCTTGTAAAGAGCTAGTAAAAGAGAGTGATCTCGCGCACATGAGAAATTGGTCCTGAAGGCAAAACGAGTCGATTTGCCCCCCCGCCCCCTGTGCACGAGATATACGTGAGGCCTAATCCAAATTGAATTCTTGTAACTCCTACATGAATTCGGTAACAAGATTTTTTATAACCCTCAATTAAATTTTCCTTCTTGTTACAACTCTAGTATCTTATCTATATTAGGAGTTGTTGTGTAAAGTTTTAAAACATAGAAAACACACTTCATCTCTCTTCTTCTTCAACCGATTTCTGGGCAATTGTTTTGTGCAAATTCTAAACTTTCAATTACGAGTGCACGTGTTTGGAGGTACTGTGGAACCTTGGGGAGTGAACGGTCTTAACGATTTGCACCCAGTCAGGTCGAAATCGCTTTCAAGGCAGTGGCTTGCCACGACACAATATTTTTGATAAGTTGTTCTTCTTTCCTTATTGTTCTTAGTCAATATTATCTACTCATTTTTCTTACAATTTGAAAGCGATTTTACATATAATGTTGACTAATCACTACCACTTTGAATAAAATACTTCCTGATCTGTCAAAGCTTGAGCCTTTAGATGGAAACAATTATAAGTGTTGGTCCCAGAAACTTTTATTTTTTTTTGAAAAATTAGAAGTTGATTATGTTTTGTTTAACGAACCACCTACTGATATTGTTGCTGATAGTTCAAATACTTCTACTACTGTTGTTGCTGATGATGCTGCTAAGAACAAATTTGAAAAGGATAATAAAACAGTTAGAGGGCATTTGCTTAACCATATGACTAATCTTCTCTTTGATTTGTTTATAAATTATAAATCTGCTAAAGTCATATAGGACAATTCGTAGAAGAAATATGGTGCAAATGACGCGGGAAAAAAGAAATATGTGGTTGAAAAGTGGATCAAGTTTTAGATGGTTGATGATAAGCCAATCATGGGGAAGGTTCACGAGTATGAGAACTTGACTGTTGATGTTTTGAACGAGTATTAGTACTTTTGTGAAAGACAGTTTTAAAGGAAAACAGAAGAAAGGCCAGAAGAAAGGGCATGTGAAGAAGCAGAATTACTTCAATAAGTCGGAGGGCCATATTCAAAAGTTGAAAGGACCTTGCTATGTCTGCGGCTAAATTGGTCACAAGGCCTTTCAGTGCAACCAGAGACAAGGACAAAGCTCAAAGCATGAAGGAAATGCTCCAGTCTAAGCTAACCTTACTGTGGGTGATGATGTCATTGCTGCCGTGGTCGTTGAGGCAAACATGGTGGCTAACAAGACTTACTGGATACTAGACACAGGCGCTTCAAGGCACCTTTGCGCCAACAAGGAGCTGTTTCACGACTTTGAGGAATCTGCTGATGGAGAGTGTGTCTACATGGGTAACTCCAATACAGCCGGAGTTATGGGTAAAGGAAAAATTCTCCTTAAGTTAACTTCTGATAAAACCTTAGCTTTAAACAATGTTTTGTATGTACCTTTCCTTCGTAGAAACTTAGTTTCTGGTGTGCTTCTCAACAAAGCATGTCTTAAACTTGTTTTTGAATCTGATAAAGTTGTTATTTCTCGTGGGGGAGACTTTGTTGGTAAGGGTTACATTAGTGTGGGTTTATTTGTACTAAATATCGCTAAAGAGATTACTAATAATGCTAGTACTTTCAATTCAGTTTGTATTGCCGAGTCTATTGATTTGTGGTAAGGTAGACTAGGTCAAGTTAATATTGCTTCTATTAAAAGACTTAGAAAAATGGAATTAATTCGTGCAGTTAATGTTGATAAATTTTGTAAGTGTCCTGTTTGTGTAGAAGCAAAACATACCAAAAAGCCTTTTAAGAATGTAACTAGTAGAAAGATAGAATTGCTTGAACTAGTGCATTCAGACTTAGCAGATTTCAAGAACACTATTAGTAAGGGTGGAAAGAAATACTATATCACCTTTGTAGATGACTTTTCTAGATACACTAAGGTATATCTTCTTAAGTCAAAAGATGAGGCTGAAAGCATGCTTTTGAAATACAAGACAAAAGTAGTGAATCAATTAGAAAGAAAAATCAAGAGACTTAGGTGTGACAGGGGTGGCGAATATAATACTAATACTCTAGAAGCATTTTGTGAGCAAAATGGTATTATACATGAGATTAGTGCTTCCTATACTCCCCAACAAAATGGTGTAGCCAAATAAAAAAATAGAATCCTTAAGGAAATGATGAATTCTATGCTTTTGAGTTCGGGTTTATCTGATAATATATGGGGGAAAGTTGTTTTATCTGCATGCTATATATTTTCGTAATAAAGTCCCTCACAAAAAGTTAGATAAAACGCCGTATGAGTTATGGAAATGGTTTACCCCTAACTTGAAAATTCTGAAAGTGTGGGGGGTGTTTGGCTAAGGTTAGTCTACCTGATTTTAAACAAGTAACTGTTGGACCCAAGACTTTTGATGCTATTTTCATTGGTTATGTTCAAAATAGTGTTCCGTATAGATTTATGTCTTTGAATGATAATTCTATTTGTGAATCTAGAGATACAGAAATTTTTGAGCATGCTTTTCCATTGAAAAATAATGCGCCTAGTGATGTGCTTAATAATGCTTCTACATCTATGTCTGTTAATTATCATATTGTACATTCTTCTAGTGTTACTACTAATTAGCATGAAAATGAACTTAGAAGGAGTAAGAGACGTAGAATTGAAGCTAGCTTTGGTCCTGACTTTATCACTACTTTCTTGATTGAAAATATTGTTCTTGATATTTTGAATGATGAATTAGTGTCTATATTTTTAATAGAAGAAGAGGCTAAGACTTATAATGAAGCAATGAGGTCAATAGATGCTAGTTTTTGGAAAGAGGCCATTAAAAGTGAATTAGACTCTATAGTTTCTAATCACACTTGAGACTTGTCTGATTTGCCTAAAGGTTGTAAACCCATAAGTAACAAGTGGATATTTAAGAAGAAATTGAGACATGCTGGTACAATTGAGAAATATAAGACTAGACTTGTTATTAGGGGGTTTTAACCAAAAGAAAGACATTGATTACTTTGACACTTATTCTTCTGTGACTAAGATAGCGACTATTAGAACTCTTGTTGCTTTAGCCGCTATTCATAATTTAGTGATCGGTCAAATGGATATTTAACTAAATGATGATTTAGATGAAGAGATATATATGTCTCATCTTGAGGGATTTGTGATCCAAGGACAGGAGAATAAAGTATGCAAATTGAGAAAGCTTCTGTATGGTCTAAAGCAGGCACCTAAGCAATGGTATGAAAAGTTTAATAACACATTAGTGGGTAGTGGTTTTGTTGTTAATGCATCTGATACTTGTGTTTATTGCAAGATGATAGGATCATATTGTGTTATTATATGTCTGTATGTGGATGACATGTTAATCTTTGGCCCTAATGTGAATGTTGTTAATGAGACTAAGAATTCTTTGTCTTCTAAATTTGAAATGAAAGATCTTGGAGAAGCAGATATGATTCTAGGGATTAAAATCAAAAGAACTTCTAATGGTTTTTCATTATCTTAGTCTCATTATATTGAGAAAATATTGAAAAGGTTTAATTGTCTTGATATAGCACCTATGTGAACTCCTTATGATCCTAGCATACACTTGAAAAAGAATAAGGAATCTAGTATTTCTCAAACTGAGTATGCTAAGATAATTGGTAGTGTAATGTTTCTCATGATATTGCTTATGTTGTTAGTAGATTGAGTAGATATACTCACAAACCTAGTAGTGAACACTGGAATGCTCTTCATCGTTTGCTAAGGTATTTGAGAGGTACTATGGATTAGTATTTGCATTTTAATAAATTTTCTGCTATTTTAGAAGGATTTTATTATGCAAACTGGGTTACTGACAATGATGAAGTTAGCTCCACTAGTGGCTATGTGTTTACTTTGGGTGCATACACTATTTCATGGAAGTTTTCAAAACAGACTTGTATAGCACGATCTACTATATAGTCTGAATTCATTGCTCTTGAGATGGCAGGGCAAGAAGCCGAGTGGTTGAGAAACTTATTGGTAGACGTGCCTTTATGGGGAAGACAAGCTTCACCAGTTTCTCTACATTGTGACTCACATGCGGAAATTGGAATTGCCAAATAAGTGTGTACAATAGAAAAAGAAGACATCCGCATAGGTATGGTGCGGTAAAACAATTGTTTGAAATATCGTGTTATTTCCTTAGAATATGTAAGATCCGAAAGAAATTTGGTAGATCCTTTAACCAAGGGTTTGGCAAGGAGAGTTATCCTTGAAATGTCGAAAGGGATGGGGCTAAAGCCCATGGATTGAGGAAGTATGGTGGATACCCGTTTGTGGTCAAACGAAGCCATATGAGACCTCAATATGCACTACATTTCCTATCCATGTGGCGTGTGGTAGTGATTTATAAGGTTGAGCTCATTTTGCTCTTAATGATTCCATAGCCTTAAGGTAGTCTATGTGTAGAAAGACTTGATGGAATCACCTACGTGAGTGTAAAGGTGCAGTTGCCTTTTATGAAAGACTTGATATGTATTTCTAGAGCATTCATGAGAGCCAAGGTATGTGCATGACCATAAAAGCACTTTGTTAGTATCACGGAGTTTGCATAAATTTAAGGATATAGTATGTGTTGTGGGGGTCTCAACTAATGTTCATTCAGTTCAAGAGTACTTCACTTTGTGGATGTTAGTTGTTGCCTCATTTCACTATGTGTCAATTCAAATCGAACGATATTGACACTTAAGTACATGTTCCTTCGTTTGCCCAGAATTGTTCTTATTCTATTTTTGTCTTTGCATTAGTGGGGGATCATTGGTATTATTAATATTGATAATGCAAAGCCAAAGTTTTCTTTGTGGTCCATTTATCTTCTTTACTTATTTGTCTTTTGTGAAAGACAATGTGTCCCTCATTGGTTGTGGAAAGCCATTTCCTTCTCTTTATATTGAATTGCTCTTTGTTGGGATTGTAAAGAGCTAGTCAAAGGGAGTGGTCTCGCGCACATGAGAAATTGATCCTGAAGGAAAAACGAGTCGATTTGCCCCCTGTGTGCGAGATATACGCGAGGCCTAATCCAAATCTGGTTTTGCTAAAATTTATTTCTTTATTTTTCAAGCTTACCAGAAAAGTGTCCAAATACATGCTTACTAGAATATGTCCAAATTCATTCTCTTTTGAATTGAATTTTGTAACTGTATAACCAAAAAATAATATTTTTAGTCAAAGCCTATTTTTAGAAGAACTCGGGTTACTGATAACCAAATAATTCCTTACTTCCTCAGTAATTCACTTAAAGTTGACAAAAAGTAGATAAAAATAAAGAATAATTGATTGCACTGAATAAGCAAGAGAAAGTGAATATATTTCGATAGTACTCAGAACATGTCTTTACAAATGAGATTCTCCCCCATTATATAGGAGTTTACAAATATAATGTTTCCTCTTATTTATGGCGAAATCATTATGA